>JAVCKT010006094.1:0-11424 GCA_032273925.1 Rhynchotus rufescens | reverse complement strand
AGCATATCTTGGTGGCAAACAAGCCCTCAAGCCCTCTTGCTTCCAGAAGTCCAGAATCGGAAAGTAAAGAATTCACTTAACTCTGAAATGCATTTTCAATATTTTAATGGCATATTCAGTAAAAATTCCCCCAAGTAACAAGTAACCCATGCGGAAACATTTTTTTTTTTTAATAAAGAATTTTCCAGAACTTTAAGATTTACTGAACTTTCTATACATTTGGTATTCTCCATGAAGTACCTTAATCTGATTTTAGACATAAACATTGACAGATTTAGCTTTCTAGATGAACTACCTCAATAGCTAAAATCAAATTTTTTTGTGGCATGCCACTCAAAAGATACATCCAAAACTGTGCATTCTAGGCTGGTATTTTCTGTCAGCAAGTTTAGATAAGCTTCCTTATCTAACCCTGCAACAGCTGACATGCAAAGAAAACAGAAAATATTGACAAAATTTGCAAAATTAGAGTTTGGAAACAAATATTTTTCCTGAACTACACAACTGCAGGAAGCATAAAGAACCTGTGGAGACAGTGAGGTTACATGGGTTGACTCTAATCCAGTGCTTGACACTGAGGGGAAAGACTACTATCTGAGGGGAAAGACTACTGTCCCTCTGCCTAGGAATCACCTTGAGGAGGCTGCCTTCCTCTTAGATGCTTATTGCTAAGAGTGCAAAAGAAGTGTTGTGTATGAACCGTATTGAAGCACATCCTTAACATCAGTACAGGAGGAAAGCAGTTTAATTACGATAAACTTCAGAGCAAGCAGAAGCTGGATGAAGTGCCCTCAGAGGTCAATGGGAAGACTCCTGCTGACTTCGCTGAGGGGTGGATTGGGTCCCAGCCTCAGACCTCTGAAGCAAACAAAAAATTTGTTTAGTTTTCTGCTTTTGAACATAGCTTTATTTTCTAAACATACCCTCAAAATGGCTATGTGTCTGCTTCTATGATCCTCTCCTCTTATGAAGTCATTCCAGCTCCTCTATCAGCAAACTTGTTGTAATGTATTTCATGCTTAGTCTTCAAAGAAATGTTGACATTCTCAGATAAAAGCCTCTGTACGCTGTCCATGCCGCAACTGTCACCATAGGCCCAGGCACGATGACATGAGCGGATGATAAATATCCTCACACAAAAAAGCCATTTTTCATGAGAGGCTGGCTGGCGAGCCATAAGCAAACCTTTGTTGCTCGACCCATGAACTAGGGGACCTGTCCTCCCCTTGACAGGCCTGACAGTGGCCGCTCGCCGGCACTGTGCGACACAACAAAGCACCGGCCCCATTTTGATCCTGCCGTGCGGAGCACACCGGGCTTGGCAACGCTCTCCGACCCGGACCCGCAGAAGAAGAAGAAAGCTGCCCGTCGACGCCACGCGGAGACAGCGCTGTCCCCCACATCAAAAAGGCCCCGGGGGCCATGCGCAGGCCTGCACTCCATACAGGGCGGGTTTTCAGCAAGTGCACAGAAGACAAATGGAGCTTTTATCAGCTTCCCGGCCCTCTGCTGTTGGAGTTTATGTTAAAGCCACTTAACTGCCTCGAGTGCAGCGCTGTGGATTACCTGTGTGTGTGAACCACATACATTACCTGCTCACACGAGTGCCGCAGATCGGGGCTTTATAACTAGCTGTTCTCTGAGGGGATCTGCAGCTACTTCGGGAGCCTCACAAAGAAGTGCCCCGAATAAGGCAGGATTAAGGATAAGCATGGCATTGCTTTGGCTTGTGTTTTCCCAGGTTCATTTATTTAGTTTTGCTTACTTAGTCACTTATTTGAGTGTTACAGCACTGGGAGGAAGGATAAACCTTGCAAAGTATGCAGCCTGCATAACCTTTACTGCTTCATTTGTTAAATATTACATAAAGAAGGGAGTGAGAATCATAAAGGGAAATATCTCTTTCTGAGCTGGAATTCAAATGAATCGTTAATTTTGTAAGAGTTCCCGATTTAAACTGTTCGAGTTACAAATGTTATTTTACCACATTTCTTTTTTGTTGAAGCAGCATCAAAAGCAATTAGTGCTCCAGAACATTTTAAAATTAAAATAATAGTGAAAGATTTTAAACCACTTGGAAGGGTATGCCCTTTTTCAGGAAATCCTGCACTTGAAAGAGGACCTGTGGAAGGCTGAATGCTGGTGTGCATATTTGGGGGCTTGGCCATCCTTCCCCAAGCAGCTCACAGTCAGATGGGGGACCTTGCGCTACTAGAAAGCTCCATTTCACTGCCACTAGTGGCCTGTCGGTGTGACAAGCACTTCTGTAGGGCTGACAGCAGCTATTGGCACCACTGTACTGTGGGAGACCCTCCCCAGGCAGATTGTGTCCCTGAACGGCCAGAGGTAGATGTCTGAAGCATCACTAACACATGACACAAGATCTCCCCATCACCATCTCCATGGATGTGCCTTTCTGCCAGTGGAGGTCTGCTCACTAGCTTTATCTGCCGTCCTCCTCAAGGAGGGAGGCAATGTCAATGTCCATCCATTGCAGCATCAGCCATGCTGCTCCATGCTGCAGCTTTTCTCACTTTTGAGTATGTGTTTTCTTTTGTTGCCAAATGCTCTATAGCTGCTGGTGGCACTCAGCAGCCTCCTGGTTGTCCTCCTGCTGTGTCAGTGAAGAGCGACAGCCACTCTCGGTCCCCCGAGAGGGCATTTTGTCTGACAAGAGATGACGTGATGGTCAGGAGTGGACCTACTCACCCCAAAGCCCCAGAGACCCATCAAAAACAAAATGTGAGAGGAGGAATTACGCGGGTCAAGTAGCTTTGCTCTCCACAAAAATAGACGGAAAGCCAAGGGAGTTACTCCCCAAACCTTCAGAGAATAAGAGCTGGAGCACATGCAGGGCGCACTTTGGTAAGAGGAAAGAGTTCATTCTTCAGATCATTGGGTGTGGCTTATTTAGTGATGAATTTATGGTTTCTTTATAATGTTCCTTTAAATCTGAAAACCGTCTGCTAGCTGAAAAGTGACTGTTGTGGTGCCTGCTGCATCGTACATGCTGTATGGACGCCTTGTGTACACGAGGCTGCTCGCTGTCTTTCTTGGAAAGACCTTTTTTTTTTTTTTCCCTTGCCTTGTTCTAGTAAATTGAAAGATCACACTGAATGCAAGTCAATACTTCTGTATGGAAAATAACACGATGAGTGCATCACTGGTAATAATACATAGCTAGAGGACAAGCCTGTTAGTGATTAGTTTATGTCCTCAAGGTTTATGATTTTAACTCTAGGTAATACAACCTGAGATGATATTTTAATTTATAAAAATATAACCTATGTTTGAAAGAGCCCTTCCTAGTTTTATCTTCTGACAATGAGACACCTTCTCTTCAGACTAAGTCAGGCCAAACTTCAGATTGATAAGATGGATTCCTTGTGACTGAGAGGGGTGGAAGGAGAAAAGGAAGGCTAACCGGAATTGTCAAGTATCTCTTTTCTTCTCTATGTGGCATAAAATGACACACAACATAAATATAGTGCTATTTTTTTCCTTTCTCTCATAATTCTTCTGTAGATTTTTCTATTTACTGTGGTTAAACTAAAAAATCTTCCATGCCACTTTCTGCTCTGCCTTCTTTCTTGTTCTCAGACAAATTTAAAGATAATACAACTACCTTTTCCTTTCATCTCTTATGAACACTTCTCCTTTACATTTTTAATGAGATTCTGTCTAGTTATTTTGTAATGATATCTTGTAAATTTAATTAAACAAATAAACAGATAGACATGGAATATTTTCCCAGGAGTTTGCTGCAGTCCCTAATTAAACAGAAGATACTTGGCAGTTTCAGCTAAACAATGACTAAGCTTCCAAAAGCTGATACAGTAAATCATAACTGAGACGAAACATGTGAAATTTGTCCATTTCATGAGGACAATGGGGTTATATGGTGTTTTTTAATTCTTGAATATGGTCTAAATTCTCTTAATTTTGGTCAAAGATGATGATTAAATCCCAAAAGATCTGAAAATATTGCAGTTTTGCCAATTAAATCCATATAAAAACAGAGCATAGGACTTCAATTTAACTGTGGAATTAGCAGTGTGCTTGTACTTTGCCATGATTTCAATTGCATTTGGCAATAACTCGGTGATAAAGTGTATTTCTTAAAAAATCAGCTAGTATCTTTTTCTCAAAAACATAACTACTGAGGTTTAAAATCTTTCAAGTGCAAAAAGAAAAAGGGACTTTGCATTGCAGGAGCTACGCAAAAAGTTCCAGCTAGAGCCAGAGCACTTTGTAATTCACCTCTGATGTGCACTTAGATGTATGGATGGAAGGTACTCAAGCTAGCAAATATAGATGCTGACTTTAGCTGCTATTTTTTGAAGATCGAGCCCTTGGTATCGAGTTAGGATAGAAAGAGTGAAAAGCTACAGAGAAAATGAAGATTAGAGCTTGCAATGCACCATTTCTCCCTGCAGAAAGAGTCTGCGAGAAAGCACAGTAAATTTAGTCACAGTACAATGCCTATTACTCTCAGCGCATGATTAAAGCTGTTTTCTCTCGGACCACACACGCATGTAGTTTGTCCCTCTCTTGGGAGAAATGTCTCCTTCTGCCCACAGCCCAGATGAATTATAGGCAAACTCACTTTGAAGATTTGCAGAATACACAAAGGGGCAACCTGAAACAATAATGGTATTTCCTTAAAATGCATCTCTACGCAGTAAAACCATTTTCTCAGGAGTTTGCAAGACACAATCATAGTTCTCACAGAGAACTCTCATTACTGCAAAGCCATTTGTAGCAATGGACTTGAATTTCTTACTTTTCTAAATCCTGCAGTTTTAAACCACAGAAGTCCTGAGGAGAATATTCCCTTAATGACATTCTCTAGTATTCGGATTTGGCTGGTGAATTTGGCACGATAGGGCACCCACCGAGGCCATGGTTGTATTCTGTCTGTCCTTGCTACCTTAGCTGAACAGCTATGTTCATTAAAGTATTTGTTCTATGCATGATTTTCTTTTCCAAAGAGAGTTTCCGGAGGGTTTTTTAAATCTGGACCTCTAAATAGAAGAAATATATTCACAGAAAGTAGTGTGCCCCTCCCACTTGGTTCTCCAGGAATGGGAATTTTGAACTAGTTTACCCAGCTGGGAACCTAGACTTAAACCCAGATTCTACATTAACTCAGTGTGGAATCTGTCTTCTTTGTAGTGAGGAAGGAAACTATACCATGTCTGTGCTGATGGACAATTTTCTTTTTCGTTTTTTTTCTTTTCAAAAGATACTATCATTTGGGTAGAACTGTAGCACAAAATGATGCCAGTGGGTAGGACTCTGCTGATGAGCTTGAGCAAATGTGCAGTCAGTTTGCATCAGTAGAGCATGATTTTGCTGTGGGGAAACCTGGGCTTGCCAAATCTGCATGCCCTTTGCCCAGCTTAATCCATGATGGGCACTGGTTTGGTTAGGTATTGCTTTGGGAGTCTGTAAGAAGCGGTCTGTAACAGTTGGACCTATTCCACTGCGGTGCACAAATTAGTAGAAGCTGTCAGCCTTTCAGAAAGCTCTTTCTGCTCATAGTGCTTATGACATGCAGTATTGAAAGGTGCTGGATCACTTCAAGTGATATTGCTTCTAGATCACAAATTTCACAATTTCATTTGAGATCATTCTCCTGACTTCATGACTGGGAGTTCTAAAATCATCTTCATATATATATATATGTAGAAAACAATCTATGTATTAGATATAGAAATATATCATCTATATATTATCTATATATTGTATATAACATCTATATACTAGATATAGAAAACAATCTATATATTAGATTAGAAAACAATCTATATATTAGAAAACAATCTAAGATAGTATTTTGTGAAAAGCATCTACTTTCCATGGAAAATTTCAGTTCTTAGACCTGAAAAGGAAATGACTTAATATTGAAAAGAATCTATGTTTTAGTCAATAATTATATTTTGTTTTGGAGTATCTTGCGAGACATGCACTTTACCTGCCCTGTGTCTCCACCCAGTTTTGGGTCGAGCTCCCCGCAAAGGCACTTCTGTCTGGACTACTGGTGGGTCACCTTCCCTCACCTGCAGTCCCACTGAGGCCAGCGACTGTGGTCACAGCAGATGAGAGGCCAGTGGCATTGCAAATCCCCCTACAGCTTTCTAATTCGTATTGTGCCACATTCACTATTCAAAGTGAATTCACAAATTATTATTTGTTGTCTTTAAAACAAATTCACTCTCTTCTGCAAAGAAGTTGAATATAAGAATTTGAGGATTTCTTTAAGATATGTCCTGATTCTCATTCATTTGTGCTCAAACCTTTATTATTTTGATTTTCTACTATTCTACTATTAATGGCTATCACACCATTGTATGTGTGTTTAATAATCAAGCCAAATAATTTGTGAAATTTTATCGCCTTGGTTTTTAGAAGATTTTATTGAATTTGTGGAAGCTGAGCATTTACAAAGAAGGCCTTAGGGAAGAAGTCTCTTCATGTGGGCCCAATAGAACACCAGTACTGGAATTAGAAAAGGTTTTGCCAGAGCTACTTTAACAATTCATATTGCTGTGGTTATGTGGCCACCATGTGGTAATAGAGAGAAAAGCTAAACCTGATTGTAAATTGTGGGGTTTTCTTAAATATCTTTTTCTGCAAATGACTTGCAGAAGACAAAGTATTCATCAGCTCAGTGGCATTCCTTGAATATTTTATTCTTTGTTTGCAAAATTAAGCCAGTAAAAAAATAGACCATTTCTATTATAGGTCCATATTTACAGTATAGGAATGATCCTTGCAAAGGATTTCTAGTTTATGTATCTTCCTAGAAAACAGATTCATTTAGGAAACCACCAAACAAACAAAAAAAATCTTCATGTTTTGTGCAAAAATTTTGCAGGGTAAAAAGTCAAAACAAATACCTGTATCTCAATTCACAGACAGAAATTTTTGGCCTTGAAAAGACTTGGACACTTGAACATTTTAAACTGAGTCACTGTATAGGTTTATAGAAAGCTGTTTGGAGCTATCAGGATAAGGAGTCAGCTATCAGGAGCTAACAGATGGACCTCGAGGAGGCAGTTCGTTCAGGTCCACCAAACATATAAATGTATAGACTGAAAATCTTGTCTTAAATTCCCTTGAACACAAATAATGATATCAAGTATATATAAAACAAAATCAAAATCAAAACATTGATTTTTTTCACACAAATGCTAATTGATGCCACTCCTCATTACACTGCACATTTTCATTGCTGTTCAGCAACTTGAAATGTGGGGGGAGAAAAGAGGTGCCCTTCTTGTGAGGATCGAGGAGTCAAAGGGAAAGGCAGCTGGACAGGCCCTGATGCCCAGCCCTGCATATCTGCACACACCCAGCCACTATTTCCACTAAATGTACAGAAAATAAAATTCATCTGGCAGTAAAGAGGAGGAAATTTCTCTAGGCCTCCAGTTAGAACTCCGCCCACAATCCAAAAGGAAGTTCAGAATGATTTTCCCGCTCTAAGAAGATTTCCTTTCTGTGAAAGTTCACACTTCTCAATTGGTATTTGCATTCACAAAGAAGCTTTAGCTTTAGCAGTCTGAAAGCAAATATGTCAGTGAGAGGACAAGGGGTAATAGGTATAAGTTGAAACCCAGGCAGTTCCATCTCCATATGAGGAAGAACTTCTTGACTGTGAGGGTGACAGAGTCCTGAACAGGCTGCCCAGGGAGGCTGTGGAGTCTCCTCTGGAGATCTTCCAAACCCAGGTGGTTGCCACCCTGTGCCCCGTGCTCTGGATCAGAGGGATTGGACTAGATGGTCTCTAGAGGTCCCTTCCAACCTCAGCCTTTCTGTGATTCTGTGATAGTTAAAAAATTTTAACCTAGAGTTAAATTATTCCAGATATGTCGTTGTTGTCGTACCAGCAAGTGTTCTCCAAAGCTATAAGGAAATTCTGGAACACGGGGCTAGTGTTTTCCCTCTATGTTCACTTGTCTCCTTGCTTGATTCGGAAGAGTGAAGAATACATGCTCAAATCACCATTGCCCTGGCCCTACCGTCCTCAGGGCCACAGGCCCCTGAACAATTGTTTGTAGGAGCTCTCTGTTAAATATTGACAGATATCACGGAAAGACACATTTATTTCAAGCAAATGCTTAGCCAGTTTCAATGTTCGGCAAATATTCACCCAAACAATAGGATTTTGATAGAGAAATTGTCAGTTGGAGCTTTGTGATAACTCCTCCTCCTGAACATCTCTCCTGCATTTTCCATGCCATGCTCTGGACCTACATATTGTGATGGGATAATATAAAACAGTATTTCTCCCTGTAGGTAAATCACTTTCTCTGGACAGGCTGCATGGTTGTCTTTGGAGACTAAAGCTTCCAAATTATGGCTTTTTGAACATTAGACCCAGAACAAGCTGCTCCAAGGCAAATTCTTATTCCTTCCTAAAATATCCTTTCTGAATATAAACAAGTCAAACAACCCTTATCCAAAAAAGACCATAGTAATGTACTTATTTCTGTTTTATCTAGGAGTCTCTGCTTGAACAGGGAGGTGGAAGATGTCTAGGGGTCCCTTCCAACCTCAACCATTCTGTGATTCTGTGAAAATATATAAAAACACTTTCTGTTGCATATGAATAGAAGATGGATTTATTTATAAGTTTAGCCCATCTACAAGTGGAATATTTCCTACCAAGCCAAGGTCTTTTTTTTAAATCAAAAAACATGATTTAAAAAATATGAATTAAAAAACATGATTTTTTAATCAAAAAACATGAGGTGAATTAAGGAGGCAGCCCAGAGTTTACCCCACTTATGACTAACATCTTTCCACTTTTGGATGAAAAATATAAATGCTTGTTGAAACAACAATAGCAAAAAAAGACTTATATATGATTTGATCATGTGATTCCTTATTTAAAAGTGAATCAGAGAAACTGTTAGTTTTGCCATTCATTTACACAGTAGTAAAAGAGAAATTGGAAACTACAGATATGAGAATATTTATGTCTCAGCATAATTTTGTACTGAGCAGCTTCTGTGAACACTGGTATGACAAGGCCTTGGATATCTTGTCTCAAAATAAATACACTCTGAATATAATGTCAAACAGACCCAGACTACAAATTATCAACATGCTCCTCTGCGCCCCAGTCCTGTTTTGTCTCATAACAGAGCAGTGGGTGCATGTGGGCTAGTTCCAGGCTCTCCAAGACCTCTATTCCTCCTCACTTGAATAGGTGTGCAGCTTTCCTGATCATCTGCAGCACATGATGATTGCATGTTGTCATGTGCAATTTCTGGTAGCCTACATTCCTTTTTCTTAATCATCTTTGCCTGAAGACATAGGACTTAATTGGTGATTTGCTTTCAGCAGGTGAATCAGATTTTATTTTGCTTCCACGAGAGAGCACTATTGCACTGTTTGCTCTTGTGCACAGCTTTGAAGATTAAACTGTGAAATATTCTTCACCTTTGCATGCCCAGTGCCATATTACAGCCTTGCTTGAATTGCTCTGGTTATGTGCACATTTTTACAGGATACTTCAGTTACATTTTTCAGAAACACTCAGACGATGCAAGGAAACTGGTCTAATTGTTAACCCACTGCTGCATCATGTTAGGAGCCTACCACAGCCCCATAGTGGTAAAGTGGCTCCACTGAAACAAATATAAGTTTCTTCTATTTATTATTTTTTGCACGAATGAGTAAATTTAAAAGCCTTTTCAATTAATATACCTCCCATTTAACTTTTGTCTATAACTCTCAGTATACAACTACACCTCCTGAATAATGACCTCAGCATTTCTGTAAGAGAGACTCTGCTCTCCATTATTTGTTATATTGCTTTTGCCTCTGTGTGACCTGAGTGTTTTCCAATGCTGTGACCACTGACAGGGAGAAAGTAGAGAATCTCTGCTTTGATATTTTCTTTATAATCTTTTCATATATCTGTTCAGAACTGTAAGTCTGTGGAAATGCAGCTTGCCCTGGAAGGAAAGGGTGTTCAGCTTTCCCACAGCCAGAAAAAGTCTGCAGAAGAGCTAAGGTCCATGTGCAGTAACATCCCACCTAAAGGTCCAACTGTGCCAGGGACTCTTTGACAAGGCCAGGGCAAACTAAGCATGTTCCTGCAGTTACAAAAGTAAAAGGTGCTTCTTCCTATCAAAACTTTTTTTAAAGAGAAGAAATTACTTACAAGTCCTCTCTTCTTACTCTGGATTACTAAAGTTTTTCTGAATGTGCTTCCTTATGCTTTTTCCATCAGAGTGTATTTATTTGGATACTGAAGCAAACTCAGAGCCTTGCACATGAACTTTTCCTTCCAGGAAAGGCCATCCATAATGACTCAGAGTTTATTCTGACTAAATGTACATTTAGACTCTTGGGCAGATCATTAAAAGACAAGAACCATAAAAATAGATTATGTTCTGGCACTTAGAAGGAGCCAGAAAATCAATAGTGCTCCTCAAACATATCCACAGAAATAATTACTATAAATTCATCCCCACCATCCTGGATTACCCATAAGGTCCTGTATATCGTAACATGAGATACCTGCTGCATTTTCCTCTATACCCTATTTTTTTTGGTTGACCACTGAGCCTATTCCCACAGCTTTGCAGGTGGCAGATGTGCTCTGCATGCAACCAGAAGAGATGTTGTAACGGAGAGACAATTTTTTCACTCTAAATTTAATAAAGCCACTAGAATGCTACTAAAACTACTAGAATGACAGCGGTTCTCCAGCTTTGGATGACACTGGCTTATCTCATAAATGATGAGGAGTCAAAATTAATATATCTACAGAGTCAGGTAAGAACTGAGAAGCAAGTTTTAAAATGCTACTGGAAACAAAATGATAGATTACTGTCCATGCACTGTAAAATCTTCTAACTAGAAATCTATCATAGGACTGTCTAGGATGACTTTCATTGCAATAGTTTGGTGCTGAGCATTTCTGATAATCTCTCTCCCTTATAATGAAAGATGATAGCATGAGGAATATCTACTTTTTAGTGTTGAGGAGATTATCTTTTACTATGCAAATTTTTATCAGTAGTATTTACACTGCCCTTATAGCATGAAAAAAGATCTTTTTAGTTTTTTTTGGAGATTATCTTTGAAAATGCAAAATTTACTGGCAGTATTTACTTTGCTCCTACCTAAGGATTTAAATGCACTTCAGTAAATTTTTACTGCTGCCCTGTGAGAGAGCAAGCTCTAAGTTTCATGGATGAGAAACACAGCAAAGAAGAGATCTGGAAATAGTTTGGTCAAGTGCAAAAATATCTGACCCTTTGGGGACCACCACCAAATGAAATTTTCCTTCTTAATCTTAAGAAGTGTCAGTTTCTGTGCTACTGAATCATAGAATCATAGAATCACAGAATGCCCAAGGTTGGAAGGGACCTCAGAGGTCATCGAGTCCAACCCCCCTGC
>JAVCKT010006093.1:0-14107 GCA_032273925.1 Rhynchotus rufescens | reverse complement strand
GGAGTCTCCTTCTTTGGAGATCTTTAAAACCCGCTTGGACGCAGCCCTGTGCCACATGCTCTGGGTGACCCTGCGTGTGCAGGGGGGTTGGACTCGATGACCTTTGAGGTCCCTTCTGACCTTGGGCATTCTGTGATTCTGTGAAAATGCAACACAACACAGATTAGTTGGTTTTACCTTAACACAAGCAACATCAACAAAAGGCAGGTGTTCGGGTTGCTCTTGCAACTCTCAGCTGTTTGTGGGGAAGCAGACCAAAATGAGAAGCAAAATTTTCTAAACAGACATTAGCTATTTCAGAGAAAATAGCCAAGTACCCACTCAAAGATTACCGAAGGCCAAAGGAGGAAGAAGCAGCACTTCATCATTATCCATATACATACACGGGATGGACTGCCCCAGGGCTAGGAAGCTGTTGTCCTTTATGATTTTCTTGCTAGGAGGAATTCCTTTTGAGGATATAAAAACAGCTCACTATTACTCCACTTTTTGCTAGGCAAAAAAAAATCCCATCCCCCAAAATACACCTATAATCTCTTCCTCTGAAAGACAACTCGAATACTTTGGAAAAAAAAAGTAATTTATTTTCACTGCTTTAATCTCTCTATCGTAGTGTTAGCACTTAACATAAGCATCACTCTTCTACTGTCTATTTACAATCCATTGAAATGTATACTCTACAAATACAATACATATTTTCATAAATGTATGGGGAAATACACAATTTTGTAAAATTTAAAAAAGTGACACTCATCTGTACAGGATCCTCAAAGTTATCACCCAAGAAATAAAGTTTATACAAGGTAGTGTCCACACAGCTATGTAAGGGCAGGTGCTACATTGACAAAGCAGCAAACTCGCAGGAACACAATAAAATACAGAAAATTGGTGTGTTTTAGGGCATCAGATAATACATTTAGTACCAATGAAGTTGTAAATTTAGTTTACCCATATTTCTGGAAACACATAACTGCAAACCCAGAGAATGTTTTGAAAAATATTAAACATTATATACATATGAGGTAAATGTACCTTGGTCTTTAAAGAGGTAATGTGAGTTTAAAGCAACTGATAATGTTTTATTTTACACAAGATGATTAACAACTTGCAATCATTTCAATGGCACAGTGAAGACAAGGAACTAAATGGTGAATTTCATGGCAATCTCTCAGAACAATTATGGAAGGAGCGGACGAGGAAAAAAAAAAAAAAAAAGAAAAAAGAAAAAAAAAAAGAGCCTCTTACTCTAAACACTGTCATGCCCCTACAGAACCAAGCCCAGAGCCTTTATCCTATATACACACAGTGTCTTTTGGGATTACAAGTAGAACCATTTGAGGGCATAAGTGTGCCATGCTTGGAAAGTCAGCCTGAGAAGTGTCCCAGAATTCTAGCATTTTAAGGTTGGAAGGTCCCTGAAGAAGTTCAGCATTCCAAAAAACAACATTTTGAACTTTTCAGATAAGATCATTTCCAATTTTTCCTTATTCTTCATGTCCATATCCACGTGGTCACAAGTCTGTAAACTGAGGCATCAATGCTACCAAAATGCCAAACTGATTAATCCATGAAACTTGAATGAATGTATAATGCATTCATATTTACAAACATTTGCATCAGTTTTTAAATCAGAAATTGTTTTGGTATATACTTGAAATGATATAAAATTAATATTTTGAATGCTAAAATATTTTGGTCCCCCTGGATTTCCAAGAGCAGATCTGGTGATATTACAATCTTAATTTAAAAAATACTTATGTGTACCTGTGTCCATATATATAAGATATGATATTACACAGGTAACATTAAAAGTTACATATTATATACAGACACACCCTTTGTAAAAGGTGTTCAGTTTATATAATGGAAAAAGAACAAAGCTTTCAGTTGTGCTGTCAGAACTGAGGATACATAGGACTCTATTCAGAGTTTTCCTGCTCTGCATTTTAGTGTGAATAAAATGGTTGCCCCCAAATAATTTTCAGAGAGTCACACGCTGCATCAAGCCTCCTTTGTGCACTTTGCTTTTGCAAGGTTCTATCACAAAGTTAAGAATTAGAACAGCATCAGAATAGTTGCTATCAATTCAGGAGAACTAAGACTAGTAGGTGAGTGAGTTAACCAATGCAACAAGATACTGTTTAGCAGGATATATATACTATAATATACTAGTATATATACACACACACACACACATACACTGTAGAGTAGTGTACTGTATAGCAGAAGCAGGTACATCTATGGAAAGCCCAGAATTTTACAAAGATACCTTTTTTTTTAAATAGGATATCTTTGAAATTAGTATAGAGCTATAATAAATTTTACTTCAGTGATGAAGTGCTTTCTTTAAATACTTGTCTAGACACAAAGAACTTGTCAGAGAGAGATGCCAAATAAGTAAATGGTGAGCCTGGATGCACTCAATCATTTCTTGGTAATTTTAACTGAAAAACTGTGGTACAAGTCTTGACTGTCCAGTTGCACAAAGCTATAGTTTGCACAAAGGTGTAGCTATAAAGGTGCCTTATGCCAGCCCTATAGCCTCTTACTAAAACTTACCCATGTTACTGCTTCAGCAACCATATACCACAGACCAAGAAATAGTTACTGGTCAGTTACAAGCTTTGAGAATTTTTCACAAAGTACTTTATGCTGAGGCATAAAAAGAATTAAGTTTACTGTGTGTATTGCATAGTAGGATGAGTAGAAATGTGTTCCCGACTAGCAGGTTAACTCTTAGGTGTGTCATTAATTGCCAGGCACATTTACTAGAGAAATGGAAATAACTTTTTTTTTTTTTTTTTTTAAATTGCAACCCAGACTCTTCCTACTCTTGCAATTCAAACATATTTATGCCTTGGAGACTACAGACTGAGATCTCCTCATGCATTCCCCTGCTCCTCCCTGGCTACTGTATGTTTGGGCAGGCAGCAATTCCGTTTACGAGCAAGGCTGCCAAAGCAGCCTTAAGTGCTCAGGCAAATCTGAACTAAAGCTATGCATATTCTTCTGTGTTCTTACGACAACACAAGCCATCATAAGCTTTGTTCTTGCAAGTATAAGGAGGATTGCTGGAATCCTCTGGTATCAGAGACCTGCAGGTCACCACCACTTTGTGCATGAGGCACACACAAAATGCACGCACATAAAACTTGAGGAGCAGTTTTCAACTTCCTCGTACAAAAGTCCAAATGAATCCTCCCTAATTACAGGTACACTTAATCCTTGTGTAATTGCCAATATTGTTCTGTTCTAGCCCAAAGACTCTGCAGAGAAAATACACTTTATGTAGATGATTTAAAGGAGCAGAATCTCATGTAAGAACATTTTAGTCCTCTTGCTACTTCTTTTAAGTAGACAGGGGCCCTTCAAGCATTTTAAAAGTACCACTTGATAAAAAGTCTTTTATATAATTAAACTCATGACTTAATTATTACAAAGTATGACAGTGAACTAGCTAGCTTCACTACTTAACTTCTACAGTGGTTTAAAGAATCAGATTTTGGTAAAATTGAAGATATTTTGAAAATTATGTACTCCCTGGCTAAAAAGAGTTTGAATTAGGTCTTAGCTAAACAAATGAATAATTGACTATTGAACTTGTAATCTGCAAACCACAAGTACCATAGGCTTTGTTGTTCCTACTGATTTGCATCAAGACGACTCAAAAGTGGCACTTACTGGCATAATACAATCTATTTTGAAGGCAATATAACACTCTGAGAAAGTGGAGGAAAAAAAGTAATCATGTAGAAAGTATAATTGCATAAATTATGTTCCCCCCAAATGAATGAGGTCATTTTGTAAATGAAGGTAAGAGCCCAAAAGGTATACAGCCTTACAGCTGGCAGATTATACTGCACTAGTACATTCAAAATCTGTATCAAAGAACTGTGACAATGGTTCAGAATACTCAATGTACCAAGCCAGGACTAAATTGCTTAAAAAGCCATCAATGCATTACTAGAGAATAATTTAGTAAACCTGTTCCCTTTTAGAAGTGATCTTCATTTTGTTTTTAGCACAGTTAACTAGAAGTTAACACCAGCTCTCAGCTTTCCAAATAAGAAGTTACAGGCTAACAAAAAGAATAAAACTAGACTACACAAGAGTTTGTAAGTATTCTGGAAAAGAGGTGTTCATAGTGCACAGAAAGGACCCAACACAACTACTCAGCACGTCCACAAAAATCCTGGGGCTAAGAAGCGATGTTCCTATGAAGAATTACAAGGCAGCAATATCCTTCTGTTCCCTCAGTGAGGTAGAACAATTAACCTTCGTGACACGCCACCTGGTGCGGGCAGATTTCCACAGTTCTCCTCCGTGGCAAAGCCAGGATTACATCTTTATCCCCTCCTGTTGGCTAAGCTGTGATAATGTTTTCTTGATGCGCAGGGCTGTGAGCCGCGCGGCTCCGTTGGCATACCAGCATTCCCGCATAATTTTTGCCATTACTCGTAATGCCTGCGAAAGGAAAGAAATAATTACATGCAGTTCTCTTCCCATGTCATGGGCTTTTGTGCTGCCTTGGCCTTTTACAATACACATTTCTGAAATCTATTACTGGGCCTGCTGCATGTGCAAGTGGTGTATTAAAAAACAAGTTCTCACTTCATTACAAAAAAAAATAAAAGTTCTTCACAATATTGTATTTTTTTCAGCACTTCGCTCATACTAATATATTTCAATGAAAAACAGTAGTTTGGCTGTAGTGCTCTTCCGAAGTTCACACTGAATTGTTTTCAGTTTGCATTAAACAAAAATATTCTTGTTTTTCTTGTGCCTCCAGTTGAATAGCAGTAGTAAAATAGAATAAAGCACCTAAAGCTAGTACCAATGTGTGTGCACTTGAACATACTCAACCACTTCCTTCAAAGTGTTATTCAAGAAGGTAGTTTAATATACAGCAGTTCACTAATTTTATCAGCTGTCTTCCTCAACTACCAGGAGCTGTCGTTCCTTGAGTAAGTGTTTTCTGTGATGTTTGTAAGCCAAAGCTTTAACTCAGCTGAGGTTCCTCAGCTTCCTAATACCCACGTTCAAAGTTGAAGAGGCGCACACAATGCAAGTCAAGAGAGATAAAGGACTAAGGCTAAACTAAAACTAGTGTTTTTGGAAGAAATCCATGTACTGTGCGGCGATGAGGAGCTCTGGTGCCCAAGCAGTAGGGAGCCAGGCCGGCCCAGCGCTCACTTTTCCGGAGTGAGGCCGTCCCGGGAAAGCGACGACCGCAGAGGCTGCCTGCAAACCGCCCGGCTCCAACCTGCCTGTGAACTAGAGCTCTGCACCAGCTTATCTCGCCTCTATGCCCTATTCTGTAACTCAGTTTGCAACGATGCTTCCTGAATATAATCTACACTAGCTGTAATTTAGGTTAGCTTTCTCTATGGCTGCATGTGGCGGGCTCCTAGAATACTCTGTACAGGGTTAGCTATTCACTTTTATGACATCATTTTAACAATTTACACATGACCAAAGATTAATGGCATTCAATAAAGCCAGAGTGATTAGAATGAAAGCAAAATCTCTCAAGGGTATTTTTCCCCTCCCCTTCAAAAATAAAAATAAAAGGATGGTTTTTAAGCTGCTGAAATCAATAAAAGGTGTTCAAACAGTTTCAGCCTAGTTAGTAACACTCACCTCACAGCTCTGCCATCTGTTTGGAATATTGGGTCTTAACTTCTGCTCACAAACAACTTTTCTCATTTCCTCAACTGAAGGATCTGAAGGGACAAGGTCATAGTATGGCAACTGGTAATCTTCATGGATTCCTGCAATTGGTTGAAAACAGTTTTACTTTAGTTAACACTGAACTTACATATTCTTTACTTTTTACCAATGCTTACAGTTTATTGGTACCCAACATTTGTTTTTGCATTAATGACTGATAACAAAAACAACAAAAACAACCACCACCACACTATGCGCCTTAAACATATCTTAGGAGCTTTAACACTCCACTTGAACTTTAAATTTTGAAATGTATATATCTGGAAGAGATAGAAGATATGTCAAACCTTTCAACTGAAATACTGAAGATGATTTATTATACCACCTTTTGTTTTTAATAAGGTATCCACATCATCTACGTTTATTAGATCTACAGCTTGCTTGAGCTTCATCCCTTTCAAACATTAATTTCATCCCTTTCTCTTCTTTATGTAAGGATTTTAGAGGAAGTACAGACTAGCTCCTGTTTTCTGCAATAGGTATGTACAGTTTATCAATTCACAAAGGCAGACTCAGCCAGTCATTTACAAGATTAACAATTAGCAAGTCTAAGACACACTCACTTTACACTCTTTAGAGAAACAACCAAACTTAGCTGGATTCTGAAAGTTGTTTATAACTCCTTGGTATGTCCAGCTTTGCAAAGACTGCCACTTACCTCCAATTGAGCATCGCCGAGCTATTTCCCAAAATACCAATCCCATTGCATAGATGTCTGCTCTCTTGAATGACTCGAAGTGTTTCATATTTATGGAATCATCTAAAACTTCAGGAGCCATGTACCTGTTTGCAATAAAGTAGATATAAGTACAGACTTAAGGAAACAGAGAGAGAGAGAGAAGGGTACTTCATGAAGATTAGAGTGTTTAAAGGTTCTTTGCTCTTATCCTATACGTTTTCAAAAATCAAGTCAAAAGAACTAAGAAAGCTATTCTCATCTATTCCTGGAAGAGAGTTACGTTTGATTATCTGAGACAAGCACTAAGATTTTACACATAAGAAGTACAAGAATCAGCAGTTTACAGGAAGCTAGCCAGTTTATAGGTTCTTAACACAAAAGAGTCAACTTTATCAGAAGGCCTTAAAAAGCATCCAACTTGAAAAAGAGAAATCATTTCATCTTGGGGGCTGATCAACAAAAAGTTAAAGGAGAGAGTATTTTATTATTTTGGAAGAACACTTCTGAGATGAGGGAAGAGGTTTACAGAGGATCATCCTAAGAGAACAGAGAGAAAAGGCTGAACTCATGGGGCATAATCTTAAAGGCAGCACTGTTAAGGGCTTCTTACTTTAAACTAGGGCATCTTTAAGTAACTGATTCCTCACTACGCAGTAACGCTGCAATGCCACCTCCCTGTGGTGGTACCTTGTGCCAGAGTATTCCAACTAATTGCTGGAGTGGAGGCTTATGGAGGTGGGAGTGACAGGCACTTCCAGCATGGTGCTAGAGCAGTGGTACTTGCTATCACCAACAGCAGTTGCAGTATTTTTCTCAAGGTAGGGAATGTACCTCATGGTAGGGAATGTCTTCTAAGCAGTTTATAGGTATGTAAATTCTGTGCAAAGGAGAACAGTATAAGCAGACAACAAGTGTCTAAAAAGGAACATAGAATTTTCTTTGACAGTACATATTGAATGCAGAGTCTTAACTTTAAGCCACCAGGATGTCACTATCTTTCATACAGTCAAGATTCAAGTCTTTCTGTGTTACCTGTATCAAGTCTTTTATTGAGGAGAAAACAAAGAAAAACCCCACCAAGTTTGGTGGGTTGGTGGTTTTTTGTTTGCACAAGCATCTTGCACATATATTGGATATTGCTCTTGTGTTAGTGTGCTTGACAGTATAGCGATCAACTGGTCTAGAAGGATATTGATTTCAGCTTAGGATCACACAGGAAGAAGGACAGAACGGGAAAAACACCTCCCTGTTGCAAGTCTAACAGCAAGAATCACTACACAAGCAGTACAGGACTCCAGTTCAAACTCACTCACCCTAAGGGCAAGAGACTTTAAAAAACATTCTGAATCTGTAATAACCTCAAATTTATACTTGCTTAAAAATAACTTCCATTTAATTTCTTGGCAAACTGACCTCTTACTGTAATTCTCAGACACTATTTATGTTGATTTTGGTTTCCAATTACAACTCAGAATGCAGATTAATTGTTCAAAAAGACTCCTGGAACAAGAGCAGACAGGCAAGTAGGTCATCTAGTGCAGTTAGCAGAACAGTCAGAGTTTCACAGCTATGCAGAGGCAGTGAAACATCCACCTCCTTGGCAATTTCTGTATTGCATTGCTCGTCAGAAACAGGGCTTTGGCTTCTGGAGAAAACGACTCGACATGGACTAACATGATCAAATTTGAACTTCTGAACAAGTTATGCAGCTGCACTCCAAAAAAATGCAAGGACAACTCCACGAAAGAGTTTACAGATGATCCCGTGTATGGGCATGCCTACCATTAGATGCCTGCTGGCTTTCCCCAACCCTCTCTGCCCTTTAGTCCAGGGCTTTTAGTTACTTAAATTTCTAGCACAGCAGACAGGGAATTTTGTATCCTTGAACAGGACCCATATACAACATCCCAAGTGCAACTCTCTCTTTCACCAAGCCCTTGCTCCCCAAGCAGAGTTAAATTCTGCTTGTGTTGGATTTGGGTAAACTGCAGCAAAGCGCTCATCCTAAGAGAGAATTCACATGCAAACTACTTCTCTTAAACTACTTCAAAAAAGGGACAGTTTTTCCACACTTCTCAAAAAGAAAGGAGAACTAGCTTTTTTTCTCTCTCTCTCTCTCTCTCTCTCTCTCTCGCTTCAGGGGAATGGAGAGAGTGGTTTTATTTTCTTCTCAATTTGAAGATCACTCACCTTAACAGTTCACCCTTCACTTACCCTAAGAGAAGGATCACCAACCAAACCAACTGAAAACAAGCCCTGCTTACTCCCTAGACCCTGTATTTTGCAATAGACAATCCCTAGAATGATAATAAACATGATGATATTAAACATGTTCAGGGTGTGATAAAAATACCCTGAACCTGCCCTGAAGATTTATCCGTATGTAGAGGAGGTACCAGCAATGGCAGGCAGTGGGAATTAAAACTGACAAAAGATTTTCAGCTTTACTATGGGAGGACAGGGAACAGGAGGAACTTGAAGCCAAATATGCAGAATTATTACTTAACTATTCACAAGAAGGAGGAAGAGGGGACCAAGTCATGAAGTGAGCAATTTGCAGAGAAGTAGAAGTGACTAATGCCTTCAAATGGGAAGTGGAGTTAGTCTGGCTGCTGTGAGCAGCAGCAACAGGGTTCCTGCTGCTTTACTCCTGCAAAGCAGCACGGGGCAGATGAACAGGCAGCTTAAGAAGAGATCTTGCATGGAGAGGCCACAGATACAGCTGGACAGATACTTTCTCCAAAGACTGGACTTAAAGATAGTGACTGATTTGTGTATCCTTTTTCTTTACATGTAGCTGTAGCAAGAGTCACATTTTATTTTTTGCATACAGGCTGCATAGTACATAAAAAGTTTAAGTACTTTGCTGTTTACTTACTAACAATCACTGGAGACTCAGTAGGAAAAAAAATAGCCAGTATTTTGTGACCTACTACATGCACCCTAGTTACCTGTAACACACAACACAACCATTGGGACACAGGAGGGAGGAAAACAAAATAAAGAGTTTTGCAGATACAGGCTGGATATTGGGCAACATCAGGAGATTTTTGTCCAGTGCTGCTAATCCACTTGTTCAGGTTAATCTTCTGCATCCTTGAATTACTGTAGAGCTTCCACATATTTCTCAGTGGCAGAAATTTTATTCTGATAAAGATCCCTGACCTATCACTGATGTTACAGGTGCCAAAAGGATTTGCCCACGCTGGACAACTCCACTGCTCTGGTTAACCGTTAGTGTTGCTACACCTATTGGCTATACAGCTGCACAGACGAAACAAAATTAGCCCTATGTATATTCAGCATCATTTTAGCTTTTAGTAGCTGAAGCTCCAGTAGTGATAGGCTTGTTGGCTACAACTGAAATGCACCAAAACAAGCACCATCCGGCAGTCTTAAACAGTTCTTGCAAAGACAAAATGTGTAATTGCAAATTCAGAGGCAAGCCTTTCAAGGATGGGCTCATACTGACCTTTTGGTTCCCACTCTGTGGTTCGGAGCAATATCAATGGTGTCCGTAGCTGAATCGTGTCTTACGGCCAATCCTAGATCTGCAATGCAACATGTCCCGTTCTTTTTTACCAGTATGTTTTTTGATTTCAAGTCTCTGTGGGCAATTGCAGGTTTTCCTGGAAGCAAACAGAAAAACAGAATGGGCAAGATGGGGAGAGGAAAAGAAATTCCCATTTCTAATAAGAGACAACCAGCATTATTCTAACCTTGGTGCAGGTTTTGATGTTGCCAAAATATCGCTTCTAGTTCAGCAATTTCATACATATTATCAAGACTACTTCCTGAAGTTATTCATTGTGGACAAGTTGGCTGTCCATAAAAAGACAGAAAGTATTTATCTGTCTCTGCAACTCTTCTGCCTCTACCTATGCATGCATATATATGTGTACACCCAAACACTAGCATGTATGGAAAGAAGCATCCCTTAAGGATGATTAAAGGAAAAAAACAAAAACAAAAACAAAAATTAAGGTTAAAAGGTACAGGTACTGCTAAGTGCCTTTTAACAGTCATTTTGTATGACAAATTCTTGAGTGATAACAAGTGGATCTAGTTCAGAAGGGAAAGTGACACACACAGGCACACAGCAGAATACCCAAGAATGACTTACTAATGAGTCACTTACAAAAGACTATAGCAAGAGCAAGAGCAGCAGTCACTTCTGTGTGTAGAAACTGAGGTTTGCAACCTGCCTGAAAGTTGAGGAAGGGAACAGAAGAACACTAATAGAAATTGTCATACCCTGAGGGGGCCAAAACAGTAAGTTTCATTTGCATACTGTTCTCAGTACATACTGGTACCAAAGACACAATGCTTACATCAAATTGTTTTATTAGCTCAGAATCTACCACAGATCCTTTCAAATTCACCTGGCTTCTTCAGGATTTAGTATAAGTAGCTATCTGCAAAGCAAGGTATCTGCAGAGCAGCTAGACCCTGGACATGTTTAATGGTCTAATTAAGAAGAAAGTTAAAGCAGAAACAGTTGCAGATGTGTCTATTTTTTTTATCTAGTATTACCCACACGACAGACAGAACAGCTGTATGGATTACCTTGTGTGCCAACAATTTCCATGTGAAGATGTGCAAGGCCACTGGCAGTGGACAAGGCTAATTTTATCATTCCTTCCACAGTCACCGTATACCTGTTCAGGTAATCAAAGAGCGATCCATGCTCATGATAGTCTGACACCAACCACAGCTGAGTCCAGGTACCATTGTCTGCAAAGCAACACCAGCATGAAGAACACGCAAGTAAATCTCCACATAACCACATTAAAACAAACAAACAACACAACAACACACCACATCCTTATCCTACCCTACATGCTACTTCTACACAGTGCTTATGAAGCCCAAATTATGTTAGTCAGGTAACCTCAGCTAGTTAGACACTTTTAATGTCTATTTTTACCCTTATAAACAAGGGACTGTCATGCAAGGCATTCTGAACTGTCTGAATAAAAGAATACCACCCAAACTAGAATTAGCAAATAAATATTACTATTAGTCAGAAGTAAATTAGGTTATTAATCAGGCCCTTCCTTCACCTAACCTCTCTGCCTGGGGAAAAAATGCTGAATGCATGATGCAGAGCTAGTGCTGCCAACATCTGTCCACTGCAGAATAAAATTGTCTGGGCTTTTATAGAAATGTGACGTGTTGTTTTTAAAAAACATAAATCACTGTGTGTGATCTTATAGCTTAACTTACAGAATTTTCCTTCTTTGAGCTCGTTATTAAGGGTAATAAGATACAAGAGGAAAGAGACCAATACTTTCCAGTTTTAAGAACTATTTTTTTCTGTGTCTACGCCCTGTTTTCAAATAAAAGTCTTTCAAGCTTTGCCTCCAGACCTATCCAGTCTCAGCCCTGAAGACGAATTCCAAAATTACCAGCAGATTTTTATCCAGCAGCAGAAGCTTGCATGCAGCAGCCTGACACATTACTCAGCGCAAAACCAAACCCCACCTCTCTCATGACCACCACACTGCTGGCCAAAGCTCAGATAGAGAGGGAAGGGAGGCAGAAAGGTAAAGAGACTGGAAGAAAAGAAAGAAAAAGCAGTTTGCTGTGTGATTTTGCACAATAGAGGCTATACTACCTTTGCAACATAACCCAAGATCTACAGATGACATGCAAAAGCAAAGGTGTTCAAATTATTAAACCAGTGGACAGAGAATAGTGCTCTGCCTTTTTAGAACAGTAGCTACCCCCTAGCAGATTCCCAGTGGGCTTCTACCCTGCCACTCTTCCCAGAGGTGAAAGAACTCAGCCCAAGCGAAGCGCTCTCATGGTGCGGCACATCCCTTAGCACCAGCAGAGCACACAGCCAAGAACTAAACACAAAGCACCAGAAGAGAAATGAATTCAAAAGCTAGTTCTCGTGATAAACATACCAGGGAGCAAACTGATAAATTCTTACGTTCCCAAAGTGAACTTTCTAATGTAACCTTCTACTACTTCCCTCAAAAAAACTGCCTCAAATTTTTGTGCTAAAAATTCAATAGCAACCTGATCAGTCAAGACTTCCTTTTACCTGGAAGTTTCTAGTGAAGCTGAATATTCCTTTTTTTTTTTTTTTTTAAGAAAAAAATAACAAAAAACCCACAGAATATGCAATTATAAACTTCTGGTCTATATTCCAGTTCTAATAATGAAGAGAAAAATTGCATGCTGATTAACTGGTACATTCCCAAGCACAGACTGTACACAGCATCTGCTCTTTACTAAGAGTACTACTACTCACTCCGTTCATATGAACATGGAAAAGCAAGCAATCAAATGCTCTAATGCAAACACTGGATTAGAATCCAAGCACTGGAAAGCTGCTGTTACAGCGTAGCAATAACCCCTACAATATGCCCACAGGAAAAAACAGAGAGCTTGGATTTTTTAAACAAAAAATAGTCAAGAAGAGGAAATCATGAAGATTACTTCTAAAATCTAGGGCTGCTTCCTCTTTATTATTTTGAATAGCCACGTAACTTTACTGGTAAAGCTCTTATAAACCCTAGTAACCTTTTTCAAAGAAAAATATAGCCCCTGAAAAGTCAAGTCCACTTGACAGCTACAAGTTGCACTGAATCAGTTTCACAGAACCCTTAGAAACTCACGTGCTTATAGGCATCTATGATACTACCTCAAACACAAAGTCCAAGAGCTCCATGTTGCAGAAGTTCAACATGAAAAATCTCAGAAGTCAGAACATTCTCTTCACTCAAAAAAAAAACCAAAAAAAAAAAAGTAAGCTCCATTGAAAGAAACAGTCTCAAATTGCCTGCACCACCTTAAACACGGAGGGATGGATTTAGAGGTTTGGTCTGTCCCACAAGTGATGCCAGCACCATCACAAAGAGCTAGAGTTGGTGACTCAAGTTACACAAGATTTGGTAACCAGTAGATGACTGAAGAACTGAAGAATTCTGCATCACATACATGTATAACAGCAGAATTGAGAGCTCCCTTTGATCTCCAGTCTTCTTGTAGAGAGAAATTTTCATTGCTTTGAAACACTATTCTAGCATCTCTGTATAAAACTTTTTCTTCCCATCTCCAGGCCCATGCTGTTAACATACAGTAGCCATACCTGCTTTTTGTATTTATCTAATTTATTACCTCCGAGTCTAAACATTCAGCCTTTACATTCTTTCCATGGAAGAAAACAGAAGGCTGAGCTTTTAACCATTCCATATGGAGCCATGTTTCTTCTCTATTGATGCTTGCAACCATGCAAACAGATTTGAACACAGGACAGTTCTTATATCCAAGCTTACACGACTTTCAACTGAAAGTGCAGCAATGAGTACATCAACATCCAGCTATATAGGACTTGCTATATTTCCTAAATGTCCTTGTTTGACAAACTACATTGACTTTTTTATGAATCTAAGCAGAATGCTTAAATCACTCTGTAAATACTATGAGAAGACTTTTTTCTTTAGTGACCCTGAGTGTCCGTTTTTGCCTCATAGTAAACAGCATATGCCACAAGGCTTCTTTATTTCCACACCTGGTAATACAATTATGCTCAGTAGTAATTAAATGCAGTAGCACAGCCTAACAGTGACAAGGTGATCTAATTTAGTTCACATATACACCACGAGCAAGAACCTCAAGAAATTTTGTTTTAAACAAAGTCATTAAACAATGAATTTATGCATGCTCTTAGAAAGAAATATACAA
>JAVCKT010006092.1:0-21076 GCA_032273925.1 Rhynchotus rufescens | reverse complement strand
AGTCCTTAAGAGAGAGAGGTTGGAAATAAGTCAGAAGAAAACGAGCAGGACCTGGGTCACACTTCACCATGGGACATCACCCTTTACATCGAGAGATTTGGGCAGGGATGTTCTCCTTTGTGGTGGGACCTGCACAATGGCCCCTTCCTTATCATGTGTTTGAAAGTGCTCCTTGGGGTGGGGAGTCTTATTGGACCGGGTTTTGCAGTCTCCTTTTCGCTGGTGCTTCTTGAAGAGGCCAGGAGGAAAAGGAGGAGGAAGGAGAGGAATTTTGCTCCAGGCCCTCCGGCTTCTTCTCGGTGGAAGATTTGAACAGTT
This sequence comes from Rhynchotus rufescens, assembly GCA_032273925.1. NCBI lineage: Eukaryota > Metazoa > Chordata > Aves > Tinamiformes > Tinamidae > Rhynchotus > Rhynchotus rufescens. Next base: position 20,758 of record JAVCKT010006092.1, on the reverse strand, counting down.
AAACACTTCAAGGAATTCCGAAATATGACACCTATATGCTCATCAAATCAGAAGTCATGGCCTTCCCTTTCATTTCTGCAAAGTCAGATCATCAGCCAGATCATCAGAAAAGCTCCACTAAATCCACATGATTTATTCATCCAAAGATCTGGCCCACTACCCAGGTTCATTTTCCATGGTTACCTGATTTTTAGACTCTGCTCCTTCTGAAGTGATAGGGAGGGGGTGTTGTCAATTTGTAGTAGAATGGTAAAACTCCCAGGGGTTTTAGAGGCATATGCAAGTCAATGGTGCAGATGGGTATATTTTACTTTGCTAATGATAGAGCCATATGCTGTATGGAAACAGTGGTCTCCTGGCAATTTGTATTTTCATCTAGCCAATTTTACACTCTAGTACCCATGCTCCCTAGTGTCTCATGGAAGCAACTAGGAGACAGTCCAGTTCCTATTTCTGTAAGACCTCAGGGTAGCCCCACAGAGGCGCCATATGATGCTGAACTGATTCACCATTGAGCAATGCTAACTCTGGCCACTGAAGGGCAGTGGGGTTGTGATCACCCCACATGACACAAAACTACTGGGAAGCAGATGGCTTGGGGAGCTGGAAGAGTTATGATCTACTGTCAGTGTTTCCACAACAGGATCCTGTTTTGCAGAACTAAAACGACAAAGGCAAGTAATTCCAGCCTACTACATCATGATGGATGTTAAAAAAAAAAAATCGTTCCTCTTCCACAGCTCAATTAGACACTGTCCCAATTATCCTTTTCATTTATTCTCTTTTTCTGGACAGTTGCTGCGTGGGCAGGTCCAGTGAGCCACACATGACCCACAGAAATGGATTGCGATGATCTCCCTGCTGCTTACGTTTTACACTGCACTGCTCTGATGCAAGTATATGCCCTAGTGCACAAATCTGTCAAGAGGCCAACTTTCCTTCCTCTGTGGTGCTCGGCTTGGAACAGGGAGATGTTTTCTTTTTCTTTAATTCCAAACACATGGAGGAAAGTATACGACTATTAAGGAAGTGTTACGAACAGACACAGAGCACCAATATTTTACTTTATGAATAGCATCAAAGCATCCCACTAACATTTTGCTTCTTTCCTTAAATATTGAGTAATAAATTCTCTAACTAATGTTCAGGGAATCCCACAGAAGAGAAATGAAAGACTGCAAAGCTTGGGATACAGTTAAGGACTACTTTACAATAAATATGTGAAAGTTTCACAGTTTTATTGCATTCTTACAGGTAGGAAATAAAAATATTTCTGGTTAAAAATGTTGATCTTTGTTGAACAAAATGCTATGTTAGTTATTGATCCCAGTATATATATTCTAGGAACAGACATGTAAGTATGTGAATACAAATCCTGATAAGTAATAGAATGCAACGAGACTTAAAAAGCACATAATTTTCATAAACAGACAAATACCTAACATTGGTAATCTTCTCATTTGAGCATTGTGGTTTATTTTGTCTGATAAGTAATACTGTGGGCCCATGCACTTTGGACTTCATTGTGCATTTTTAACCAAACTATCAAAAAAAAAAAAAAAAGGTTTTCAGAGTCCTGGAACATAATTAATAATTTAATTAAGAATTAAACATTATTAGTGAAAAGACTTTCAGAAGAGCACCCCCTCACAAGACATTTTCCATGCAAAAGCATCTTTTTGTTCTCCTATGATAAATGGGCCTTTGTATGTGCCTTTGTGCCATGACTGAGATGGTGGAGCCTGAACATTTCTTCTCCTCTGCATGCAAGCTGTGAGTATTCTTAACCGAGAGCTATGCCTGAAAGAGGAAGGCATGTTTCCTTTGTCATTGTATCTTTTGAACAGACAAATTTAGGCTTAGACATATGTTTTAACTCTACATGTAGCACAAATCCCACGGCAGTGAGTCTATGGAAGTATGATGTGCCTGTAGGAAACGTCTGACTCCTTGCCAAGAGTGCTTGGTTACTTGTCTGCAGAGCATCTTGGTTCAGCTGCACTGCAAGCCTATAAAAACAACAAAGCCTTTTATAAACTGGTAAGCAGGTAAAGATCTACAGGTCTGATCATTTCAGAAGCTCATGAATGAAGTGGCAAAGGCAGCCAAGCAAAGTAGAATTGTTTTCAGCAATACGGTATAACTGGATACTAATAATGATATGAACCACATAAACTGCAATGACTCTTCATTCATGGTTGCACGGCTTGGCTTAAACCTCTGAGAGGAGGCTTTTTGCACAGCATGTTTATTCCTAGGAGAATTTAATATTGTGCATAATATATGGCCACAAATTGGCTGCTGGTAGCTTTTCAGTTACAGAAATATTGCTATTTGATAATTACCCTTGCCTGTAAACATGAAAGGAAAAGTCATGGGAGAGAAAACAAACAATCCATGGCCCAAAAACTGTTTGAAATGGAAAATGAATGGGTTCAAAGGCAAATAAACATAGATCTGATCATGCCATGATGCATTCTTTCTTCAACCACAGGCCATGTTTCAAATCCCTGGGAGGATTTTAAATCAGATCCATTTCAGAAAAGCAGCTCTGATACCAGGTGAATTTGTAATATTGCATCCCATCGACAAGGCAGCTACAGAGCCTCCTTCTCGCTCAAGAAAAAGCAGTGCAGATTTACCATAGAGCATCAGGATCATACCCAATCCTTGCCAAACATAAGAGAGGACAGAGTGATGAGAAAACAAGTCCAAGATTTATTTGGGTAACAAATTTCATAAAAATAACATTTCACAGTAATTCCCAAATCACTAATAAAGACAGAAAGTTAATTTACACAGGAAAGTCATGCCCAGAAAAATAAATGAACACAATAAGTGAAAAGGGTACATTTTATAAGTTTGGATTTGCACTGCTTTTTCTTCACAGCTTGCTCTCTTCACTTACGTTTTAATTTTTCTCCCATTCCCATCCTTATTGTATTTTTATTCCCAAGGAGACAAAACAAAGTGATCCTGTCATCAAAAATGCCAATAGAAGGAAGAGTATAAATATAGCCAACTTAACCTCACTTAGGATTCAGTTCCATTCCAGTTTTTCCTCTGGGCAGTCCCTGTGCCTTCTAGACTGCTCAAGACTGCAATAAATGTTGTCCTGACACGACCCAAGGAGAGCCACTGAAACATCTTGTATTAGACATTCTGGCATGCACCCACACAAATCCATAGGCTCAACATTTTTGCAAATGAATAGCATGAAAAAAAAAGAAAAGAAAGCGTGAGAGAGTCTACCCTGGTGGAATATTATCCAGGAGGAGCCAATGGTGCCAAGCACACAAGTGCTTTGAGGTCCGGAACAGGCCCAAGTGGTGGCAGAGGGCTCAAGAGATGAATCCAAGATGACAAATATTGTTATCACTATATCACAGAATGGGATTCTGTTGTGCGGAGAGCCATTGGGGTCAGCTAGTAAGTGGGGATTCAAAGAGCAAGGCACTTTTCCACAGTGTTTTAAAATTAGTAATCGTTTTGATACAGAAGTTTTACTGAAAAAGGGAATACATAGGCCAAGATTTAAAAAAACACACACTGAACTTCCAGATTCCTCAGTCCATCTTTAAAACTCTAAACAGTGTCTTGATCTCCAAAAACTCAAATCAGGTTTCTCAGCTCTGCAATCTCTGTGAACAAATTTGACAACAAAGTGTACAGCTTTCTGGAATCTTGTGATTTTCATGACTCCTGTGACTTCTTTGTGGGACATCACCGCATAAGATCATTTCCATCTAATGATATTCCTAAGCATAATAACCAAAGTAGAGCTCTCAAAAGCTTCATGATTTTCTTCTCAAAAGTATGGGGTTATCTTGAGCAACTGGCAAAAATGGCATTATTTGCTCTGTCAGGAGGAAGGAAAGATAAGAGTTAGCGAGTAGGGTATAATCCAAACATCCTCTTCTTCATCAGTCTAAAAAATCAATAAAACTTTCTCTAGTTCTTTGACTAAGTCTCCTTGTGCCACAACTCAACTGAGTAAGAACATTAGTCCACATGCTCATATGGTACAAGCGTGATTTGGGCGTGGGATTAATGTTGTGCAGTTTTCCAGAAAACAGAGCTTAAATCAGTAACTCATGTTACTGATGAGTACTGATGAGAACTGAGAATGATCTTAAAACCCCAGGCTTTGGAACGATTGCCACTCAGAATTACAGCTTGATTCCAAAAGAGAACACAAACAAACAGAAGTGCTATGACTTTTATGTGCCTTGACTTTGTGAGAAGATTCCTGTGAACGTGCTGCAACATCAGAATGGAAAACAAGTCTTTCTCTGTTGTGCCTACGTGGAAATTCTCATCCGTAAAAGAGGATAATGAGAAATGATTGTCTTTCACTGTTGTGACACTGGTGTATATTTGGGACAGTCAGCAAAATTATAGCTAACTTTTCAAAGTCAGTATACTTTTAAAGATAATAAAGCTGGGCACTTCCTGCAGTATTCTCCCCAGAGGAGAGGAAGATGAGAGCAGATTGCTGCTGACCTTTGATAATCCTTTGTTCAGGATGAGGGAAAAACATCTTTGAGAACCTATCCCAAGGAACATCCCAGTGAAATGTAGTATGTTCTACAATTCTTCCCAGAAGTGTGCTATTAAAATGAAAGGCTTTAATGTAATACTATTGCCTGCCATACTCCCCACCCCAGATTGCATACCTAACTCATTTCTCATCATTAGTATTCTACCTCCAATGCTGGGCTTGCTTTACTTTATCACTATGTTTCCACACACCACTGTGTTTTCCACTCCGTCAAAAACATGCAGTCTGTTGAAAAAAAAAAGTCATCAGCTTTATCGAATAAAGGAGCTAACCCTACATTAATTATCTGCTCCTGTTCTGCCAAACCTTTTTTCCTACTTGAAGGCCTGTTTAGGTTTCAAGAGTTCCCATCAAAATACACACACTTTTTGCTTCTCTTTATCCTCTCTGTTTCAGTGCTGAATCTCTAATTAAAAGTACTGTCCATAGTACAAAGGAAAACAGAACAAATAAATAAAAGCCAACCACACAATGCCCAGATCAACTCTTTGTTCATAAAATGTATGATTTCTTCTCTGTTGTGTGGGTAGACAAAGCCATGGGAAGATTAGTGGGAAAGGAAAGGGCTCCCTTCATGGGGCTGCCTTTCATGTGGGATACTGATAAACATCTTTTTTTTTTTTTTAATCTTTGAAATCTTTTCAAAAGCATCCAAATTCTTGTAGCTACTGTATTTGCATAGCCTGATGCGTAGAAGTTTGTTGTAGCCACATTTAGGCTGTGCTAACCCAATGTCTTTAGAGGTGTCTTACGAAGTCATCCTGTACTGTTCTGACATTGGGAGTAATTTTGTCTCTAGGCTTTGCCACCTATCTTGTTCCCCAAGAAATCAGCATTATAAAACAGGTTACAGTCTTGTCTGCTCTTCATAGGAAGCTGGTGCTGGCTGACTGCTCAGCCTTGTGCTTTTGGGAACAGAAGCAACTTTAGGAGTATTCCCAGTTGCTGTAACAATTGAAAGGAAGGCGGAAACACATCCTTTCCTTCCACTCTGAGGCCATTATTGTCTTACTTTGGTACAGCTACTTAAGGAAAACAAGACTTAAAGGACTTATAAATATGATTCTGAGCAATTATCACTAAAGAATAAGAAATATTTTCATTTCTTTTTCTTTTTTTTTTCTTCTTTCTTCTTTCTTCTTTCTTTTTTCTTTTTCATAGAATCATAGAATGCTTAAGGTTGGAAGGGATCTCCAGAGGTCATCTAGTCCAATCCCTCTGCACACACTGGGTCACCCCGAGCACGTGGCACAGGGCTGCATCCAAGCGGGTTTTGAAGATCTCCAGAGAAGGAGACTCCACAACCTCTCTTCTTAATTTTTAATTTTTGATTTTTTTTTCTTTTCAATAAACCAGGCTTTGTCACATTTATTATGTAACATGTTATAGGGAAAGTTTTCTTTCTCTATTTAAAACCACATACAAAACAAACCTAGACTGATTTGTAGAACATTATATACCTTAGCTTGCGTTAGGACAATCTGGTGTAACCCTAAGTGAATTGTAATGCACACTTATAAGCATAAACATGCTTATAAACACATCTTATGTATAAGATACAAATATATGTGTTTGCAATATTTAATGTGTGTACAGACATAAAACAGTTAATAGCTTCAGAGGGTGTAGATTTCCTGTATGAACAAATAGGTTGGATCAAGCAATGAAATGTGGCACCAACTGCTGTTGCAATTGTACTTTGTCATCCTAAAAGGGAGACTGCCCAAGTTCAGCCCACTCTTGGGCAGCACAATGAACCAGGCCAGTAACTTCATCTGTAGCGTGAGAAGAATACGAGGAGAAGACAAGAGCAGCTTGCAAATGGGTCCCCCTCACTTGTTGCTATCCTAGTTATGTGGATGTTTTCCATTAGCCTGCTTTGGCTCTTGTGGCTGTTTGCAGAGTATTTCTTGATGGAGTCAGTGATCCATCCCATCACGCTCTGAGCTTTGGAAGATATTTTTCCCCCCCACATATTCTATGTTGTTTGCTTTTCTGCTTCCTTCCAGGCATTCAGAATAGCTCCAGCAGCTTGGCTAGAGCAGTAAGCCTCACACGTGATTCTGCTTTGTGACTCTTGGTGCCTGTCTCACCAGAGACGACTGCCAGTGTGTGCTGCTACTCTTGAAGAGCAGGGGGCTAACTTGTGTCCCAGCTTGAAAAGTTGGGAAAAGGAAAGGGAGGTGGAGAGAAGGAAGAAAAATTCCTGATTCTCTTTCAAAGATGGTCCAGATTTCATCCTAAAACTATGTGACCTTATATTAGAAGTATTTGTTGGAGTGCACTGGCTTTGCTGAACAAGCAACATCATAAAATTTCACAGCTTCATAATGCACAGTCATAGCAATTCAACTTTTGAGAATGTGGGTTTTCCCCACTTAACTCAGATACGATCTTCTCGATGAGGTACAAAGCTGACCCTCTCATATTCTAGAATAGAAGGAAGACTGGAAATCAGTCGATAATGCCAAACAAACAAGTCTCGCACAAGGCAGAATAGGAGAGAGTTGCCTCTTCTGTTTTTTGCTATTTTTCCTCTCAGGGATGCTAAAATTCCTGCAGAAGGAATATGTCATGGATGTACATCTGACAAATTGAAACATCATTTAAATAATGGACAGCAACTGCATTTGGAGCCCATCAAGTATATGAGAATCTCAACACTAGTTATTTTTAATTTTACCTAACCGTAGTTGCAGGAAATATAATAAAGGTGATAGTTACACACTAAATAAAGTTTTCCCTGTACTTATCTTTGACTTTCTTTTCATTATAGTCTTATTAATTCCTACTTATTAGCAAGGGACTCCAACACTGCACACTAAGCATCATTCTTTAAAAATACTTCATTACAAAACATTCCAATCAGCTCTCACAATATTAAGATTTTATTACTTTAAAAGTAGTTGATAAAAACCTTACTTAATGTTCCGTAAGGTATTCCTGTAATCAGTCAATCATCATCAAAACTAAAGTGCATTTGCAAAACACATAATGGCCTCTCTTCTGAGGCAAAACATATAGAAGGATGTTTTTAATTCATAGAATCATAGAATCTTTAAGGTTGGAAGGGACCTTCCTCCAGGGTGTTACAGCACGTGCAGCGAGGGCAGAGCATCCCTCTCTGCAGACCCTGCTCCACGCTGAGCAAGCCACGAGTGTGCCATTGAGCACCAGAATACACATTTGTGCTGCAGAAGCCCGGGCCCCATTTGCTATATACGGCAACAACGTCAGTGCAGAGCTCCCCAGAGGAACTGCCAGTTCCTCCTATTCTTCTCGGTCGCGGTCTCCGGGCTGCTCCTCGTGCAGGTGTCCCCTCAGCCTCCTGCGTGCTATTGTCTGCCACTGTAACCTTGGGTCTTGTGCAAACACTGCCTGCTGTCAACCAGGCTGTGCACGTTTCCTCCTCGGGCCTTTGAGAAATGTAATCAATGTCTTTAATACGCTGATCTATTTTGCTGTGCAGGGTGGGTTTCTAATCTTGCAGATACGCTTTTGATTATTGCCAGGAATATGGCATTATAGGATTGATCAACTGGGAAGGAAGGGCAGACTGAGGAGTGATAGAAAGAATCAAAGCTCTTTTTAATTTAGAACTGAGATTTTCAGATGGAACTCTCAGCCAAACGGAGAAGAAGTTTATAGCGCACAGTGTATCCTATAAAGATTATGAAAGCAATATATATTTTTTTAAATTGCCCAAAACTACCCTGGTGCAAACATGTTGGGTAAAAATTTTAATGTAAACTCCGTAAATGAAGGTTTCATAAAAACGTGCATGTACTTGGGTTAGATTTCCTGTCTGTGAAACTGTAGCTAGCCTGTAAATAGCTCTAGTAGGAACATTCAAATCGTTACTAAAAGAGAAAATACCAGTGGAAAATTTGATTAGCTATATTTTTCCAAACTTAATGAAAGGATGTGATACTGCAGTCCTGAAAGAGAAATTCCAATGCATTGGAAAGGAATCCCCAATTTACAAATCTTCCACTGGATTAGTCGTTCTATACATCATAAAGAAAAATATTGTCAACTATCAGTTAGTGTAGTGAAATAAAGTTTTCAAAGTATTTCTTTTTTCGCCATAAATTGAAGTTTTTCTTTTTTTTTTTCACTGTGCTCTTAACCACGATTTTGAAGTAATCAGAGAACCTCTATTTAGAACTGACCATTTTTTTGTGTACAGAACATTTTTCATCAAAAAAATGCCTGTGTGGATTTGATTAAAAGCATTGCAGATTAAGTACTCAATTTGCCCAGTCATTCAATATGGAAAGAGAAACAACTGACAATGTTTTCATAAAAGCAAATATATATTTTGAACTAACAGACAGAAATTTATTTTGTTGAGCACTATATTGCATATAAATTAAAAAAAAAATCCCCCATATCTTCCAGTAAGGAATTTTGATTTAAAATAATTCTGAAATTTTTTCTTCTCATCTTTTTTTTTCTTCCTTTTCCGTTTGGTTATTAACTCCAAACTCTCAGTTATTTACAAGTGTTAGCTGCAGAACCTGACAATTACTTATGTTAAATTCCTCCCTTCTTGGTCTACATCCCTTTCCTGTCCATCTGTCCCATCTTAACACTTGCTTCCTCCGTACTGCCATTCTTAATCGCTTACATTGTGTGGAAGCTGTGCCATAAACCATCAGACACAGACGTCCAGCTCAAAGTCTCATATCAATCACCTGTCCAGGTGGGCAGTGCTGAGGCTGGAGGAGCACTAAGGACTGGACTTCTGGTTTTGGCACAAGTAGAAGAGTTTGGGAAGGGCTCCCGGGTCAGCATGGGAGCAGAGCTGTGAAAGGGCTGTGCACTTCAAGCCCCTACCATCTCTTTGGGCTGCCTCCTGAGCAAACCTTGGAGTGTGCTGCTCAGGGGACGATACAGCACTCGTTGCTCAGCCCCACTGAGCTTTCCCTCCTCTGTATTACTACCTTTTGGGCATGCCCAGGGCCTAACTTCTCCAAAAATCTGCTCCATCCTGGATGAAAGATAAAAAAGGGAAATAGGAACCATGCTGTCAGCACCTAATGCTGACACAAGGGACCCAGGTCCTGCAGCACTGACTGATACAGCTTCCTGATACTGTTTCTCCATGGGGAAGCCGCAAATCAGATCAGCACCAGAGACAGAAACTACATTTTTCTTTCTTTGCTCTTCTCTCCTCCCTCCCTTTGTAACTCATTCTTCCAAATCAGACACGAGTGACACTTTTTCTTTAACAGATTTTATATTTTTTTTCTTCTCTGCCACAGTGAAAGCAGTTAATGTTGTCTAGTACTTTGCCATGCTGCTGATTTCATGGATAAAGGGGATCCAGCTCCTGGCCCCCTCCTCCTTTGGATCTCCTCAGTGTCTTTGCTGCCTTCAGATATGCAGAAAACCAAAGCCTAGCCCCCATTAGCATAAATATCTGCTAGTTAGAGGGTATCCCAAAGTCTAGATTTTGCACATATGTGCTTACTTCTATATGCGATGAATAAAATAAAGACATACATAAAGGCTTTTCTTTCTGTTCTAAGTAATGCTTGCTCTGCATTACTTAGGAAACAGCACACACTGTCAGATAAATCATCAAATAAGTAGATTACCAGAAAGATTTGAGAGAAGTATTGAATTAATGGTCATTATTTGTGTTTGCTAATTGAAAAACAAGACAAGGAAGACTTCTGAGTCAAGGGGTTAAAATCTGAGCTGTCTGCTGCAAGAAGACTTCAAGGGAAGAGCCTTGGGATGTGCAAAGACAGTGAAATGATCTTGGAGAGGAAACTGTTGATGAAGATGATAGTTACTGTGAAGACTGCAATGGTGATTGCTTAGACCTCATGCCTCTACTTTTAAGTGGTTGCTCTGTCTTGACACCCTGTAGGCTGTAATCGAGACCCTTTTGAAGCCCAAGAGAACACACCAGAACTCCCAATTAAGGCATAACAGATGTGAAGACATCTCCGGATCACAGCTGTTGCTCATTTCATTTCTGCCTATCAATCTGCGCTTTCTCATCTCAAATTGTGGTTTCTTCTTGTGCCAAGACACTCATCTCTTTATTAGCTTTTTGCTCTTTTGTTATTTCACCCTCTAATGTTGCCGTATATGCTGAGGATTGTGAAAATAAACGGTCTAGTGTAATGTGACTTGTGTAAAACCTCTATCAGCTGTCATCAAACCAATCTTTGAGTTCATCTCCATCTAAATATCTCCAAGCAACAAATGGAGAGAAAAGAAAACGCATTGTGCCTGGAGATAATCTCACAGTTTCCTCTTCCTCAAGAGGTGCCATTAATCTCTGTGGTCTTAATACAGTCACCATCTTGAGCTCTGTCTCCATACTGCTCTGACTAACAAGAATGAGGCAGGAATCAGCTTTAAAGTGAGGGTAGTTTACAGTTAAGAAAGACAAAAAAAAGTGTCTCAAATGCTGCACGTCTGTCTGCACATTTACTTCTGAATGCACAGCATATCCAACCCAGAACACACAAGGACGTGCTGGAGTGTGTAAAGTAATTGTTTGCGTATGTGCACAGCCAGATTGCACATGTGGTGGCTGCAGTGAATGCCCACTTAAAAGCAAGCAAAAGCAGGAGTTTTGAGCAAATCCATATGGTGTTGTGCTGGAAAAAAATACAAGTTTGCTTTGTGTCTAAGACATCTTCTGATCTCAAGAAAACAAAAAGAGGAAATCTAGTAAATTCTCCTTCAAAATGTGTAAATATGTAATTTAAATCACATTCCTCAATGGTTTTGTATCTAAAATACTGTCATGAGAGAGTAATTTCAAGCCCATTTAAGAGCTTTTGTAACGTTAATCCATATACTTTAACGTCAAAATGTACTGTATTAATCTCTTTTTCCCTTCTTTAATGGTCTCCTCTAAAGCTCGTGACATCAGCAGGGGCAGCTCTTCTGCACCAGACCGGATTTAAGGTCAAGTGATTACTAAGATATTGAGCTGGAGTATCGCAGCAATAATCTTCACGGGTGACACTGCAACACTGGTGGCCAGCCAGTGTTTTTCTCCTACTTGGAGGGATTGCTTTCAATAGCGTTAGGGACTGGCTAACCGCATGGTGATGGAAATTCCCTACTGCCTACGGAGGAGGAATGGGTTCAGCCTCGCTGGAGGACTTGGCTTAGTTTTTACAGCCTGGACATTCTCACGACCCAATTCCTATTTAAGGATTTGTCCATCTATTTAAAGGGCATGAACGGGGGGGAAAAAATGCATTGGAAACGTAATGTGCACATGAGATGTTGCGCCAAATATTCAGTTTCTTTTAAAAGCATGATAGCGAGGGATCCCACGACTCTCTTTTCCCCTTTTAGCTATAGATGCTTGAAAACTGTAGTGCTCTATTAGGGATTAGAAAATTATCTTAGTGAGTGAGTACATTGCACTGTTTAAAAGGAAAAAAGAAAAGGAAAATAAATGAAAAAAAAGAATTAAAAACAAAAAAAAAGTAGGACTCCAGCTAGTTTCTCATACAGAAAAGCAACCTGAGCCAAAATAAAGAAAGCCCCTGAACGGTAAAGCACTTAAAATGGGAACTAGAAGCCTTTTTCATTGAGGGGGGAAAGCAAGAAAAAGAGCCAAATATCTCCGCAGCGATCAACAAGCTCCAAGTAACGAAAATACGCTACAGGAAGCGCAAGTCTCCGGTGATAAATAGGAGCCCCGGCAGCACAGGATGCGCGCGGGGCAGGCTGCTGGGGCCGCGGGGATGTGAGCGGCGCACACAGGCGCTGCTGGCCGCGGCGGAGGCGCAGCCGCCGGGGCACACACGGCAGGCATGGGCGCCGGGCCGCCGTCAGCGCCGCTGCCGCTGCCGCTGCTGCTGCTGCTGGCGCCGGTGCTGCTGAGCGGCGCGGCGGGGGACACCGAGGTGCTCTGCGCCGGCACCGCCTGCTACACGCTGCACCGTGGCAAACTGTCCTGGGGCAACGCGCAGAAGAAGTGCCAGGACGACGGCGGCAACCTGGTGGCCATCCGGAGCGCCCAGGAGGCCCGGCACGTCCAGGAGCTGCTGGGCAGGAGCCCGGCAGGCGCCGGCTGGCAGGGCAATGTGTGGATCGGGCTCTCGCTGGAGAAAGGCAAGTGTGTGCAGGCCCACGACCTGCTGCGGGGCTTCTCCTGGGCCGGTGGCAGCGGCGAGGCGAGCAACTACTCGGCGTGGCTGGCCGAGCCGCTCACCACGTGCGTGAGCCACCGCTGCGGCAGCCTGCAGCCCGCGGGGCCCTCCTCGGCGGGCGGCTGGGCCGACCGCCCCTGCAAGTCGCCGCTGCCCGGCTACGTGTGCAAGTTCAGCTTCCAGGGCATGTGCGGGCCGCTGGCGCTGGCCGGGCCGGGCACGGTGAGCTACCGCACGCCGTTCGGCGCCGAGAGCCCGGCACTGTCAGCGGCGCCCTTTGGCACGCTGGCACAGGTGGCGTGCGAGGCGGGCGGGCAGCCGCCGCACTTCGTGCTCTGCAAGGAGCGTCGGCCGGCGGGCGGCTTCGCCTGGCACCAGCGCGGCCCCCTGTGCGCCACGAGCTGCAGCCACCGCAACGGCGGCTGCGCGCAGCGGTGCCTGGAGGCGGAGGCGGGCGCCCCGCTGCGCTGCGCCTGCCGCCCCGGCTTCGTGCTGGGGCCCGACCTGGTCTCCTGCGTGGCGGACAACGTCTGCGAGCCCAACCCCTGCGAGGGGACTTGCCGGCCCGGCACTGGTGGTGGCGCCGAGTGCAGCTGCTCGCCCGGCTTCACACTGGCGCCCGATGGCCGACGCTGCCTCGACGTGGATGAGTGCCTGGGGCGGCCCTGCCGGCTGGAGTGCCGCAGCGGAGCCGGCTCACCGCGCTGCGACGCAAGCGGCTGCGCGGCCGGTGCCGCCACCTGCCCCCAGCTCTGCGTCAACGTGCCCGGCTCCTTCCGCTGCGCCTGTGGCCCTGGCTTCGCCACTGCGCCGGACGGCACCACCTGCCTCCTCGAGCCCCCCGCCACCAACGGGACAGCAGGGACAGCCCCAGGCAGCCTCACGGAGCAGCCCCTGGGCTCCTCAGCACAGCCCACCACCACTTCCACCCCCACCTCCACCTCAACCTCCTCCAGCATCGCCTCCTCCACCATCTCCACCACCACTTCCAGCACCACCTCCTCCAGCGCCAGGGCCACCAGTGCAACCAGCGTCTCCACCAGCACCTCCACTGCCTCCACCAGCACCTCCATGGGGCCCAGGTCTGCCCTTGATGCTGAGCATGCCGCTGACGGGCCCAAACTGCTCCTCTACTACATCCTGGGCAGCCTGGTGGCCATCCTGCTGCTCATGGCCTTTGCCTTGGCCTTGCTGGCATACAGGAGGAGGAAGGCCAAGGAGGAGAAGCGGCAAGCCAAAAGCGCCGCTGATGACTACTGCTGGGTGCCTGAGCAGGCAGAGGGTGGTGGGGCCGGCGGCGGCTTCAGGTGATGGCCAGGGCTGCTGGGAGGCCATGGAGCTCCCAGCGGTGCCCACCATGGCACCTCCGAAGGGTCTCGCAGGGCAAAATGAGAAGCTACAAGCAGCAGAAAGCCTTCCGTGCATCCTCATTCAAAAAGAAAAATAAATGGGTGGGGGTGTGCTGAGCTTTGGTGCTGTTTCTTCAGTGCAGTTCTGGATGCCTTTGTGTTTGAGAGCCTGTCTTGGGTCTTCTTGCAAGGGGAGATGTGGTGTTTCCCAACGCAGGCGCTCAAATGCTTCTGCAGAGACCCACAGCCCACGTGGCAGCCCAGGCTGCTGCTCACCTCGGAGGGGATAGATAGGATTAGACATGATTTATAACCATGCTGTCACTGCCTGGATTGAAAAGTTACAGGGGAAGGAGTTGCTTCGTGAGCAGTTTAGGAACTGCAAGATTTGAAAGGGATGGGGTTTAAGTCATCTGCACTGGCTGCGCCTCCACAAAGTCTGCAAAATTCCACATTTCTTAAAAGTACAAGATCACTAAGATTTCCTTAGTTTCTTAAAGGAAAAGTTCATTTTGATTTTCATTTAATCTCCCCGATCTGCATTTAAAACACAAACATGCAAGAGAAGCAATTCTCCCTCTCCTCCCCCACCATTCAATCCTTCAGCAGCTCAACTAAAATGTTAGTGTTTCCCCCTTGCATGCATGGAAACAGATGATTAGCCCTCATTTTCACCTTGCTTTCCTTGAATTCGTTTTCAAAGCCTTGCTTGGTTGATGAGGGCAAGATCTGATCACCTGCAGCCCTGAGCATGCTTTCTTTCTTAAGCTGTTAACATGACAGAGCTAATTAAATAATTAACTAAGCGGCTGTAGAACTACAGCAAGAGAACACTTTTGTAGATGAGCAAAAATAAGATTAGTAGAGCTAATCATCTTTGCAAAATTCCTGGGATCCATTCATGTGCAAGGCTATAGCCCATGTGATCCTGCTTAATTTTGGAAAGTCAGATAACGGCAATTCTCAGAAATAACTCCCCTGACAAAGCAGCAAGGAACCCACAGGTTCAGCTTTGTGAAGGCATTAATATCCATCAGCTTACATGTATGTAATGTGCATGAAAATTGCTGAATTAAACCTTTTGTATAAATAGCTAAGACAGAGCATATGAGATTAAATGCTATGAGAAAGCATGTTCAAGAAGAATTGCCCCTCTATTTCCCATGTATTCAGAACAAAGCCACTTAAAAATACAAAAAACAATTATCCTCTTCAAATACAGTGAGGTGAAAGGTCACGCTCTTCCTATTGCACCATGTTTTTTCTGTAAGCTGCCCTCCTGGTTGCTTGAGTCAAGCTTAAGTGTGTTTTTTATCCATTACCCCTTGCAAAGAGTACACTGGATGTAGCATGTTCGCTGACTACTGAGATGTATCCCACCCCCCTTCAGAGCAATATGATTTCTCAGGGTGAAGCGGGTCCCCGTCGTGGTTTGGGCACTGCAGAGCAGAGGGACATACGTGTCTTTGCATGTGGCACATGAAGGCCACATCTCGAGGGTACGAGGTTAAAATGTCCAGCAAGAGGGCTTCGTTTGCCTAGAAACATCACATAGGTTGGTAACATTGATCTATTTATAGATATTATGGATGTGCTGAGAAAAAAAAAAACCTCTGTCAACTGCACTGGAAGCTGGAGGAGATCAAGGGAGGTTTGCAAAACAGTGGCATGTTGTACGCAGAAGTTCCTGATTTTGGTAGCATTACTGCAATTTTAAAATCCAGGAGATATTAAAAAAAAAAAAGCTAAAAAAAGCTAAACCAAGTAGGTGATAACACAGCTTACAGGCACTCCATGTTCAGAGCTGTTTATTCAGGTGCTTCTGAAAAGGGAATCTCGTTAAACAGAGTGAGAATCACCCCAAAATCAGGCCTGAGTGTTGGGGCCTTTCCTGCTTCCAGTCGCACAGTGCCACTTTCAGTAGTTACTGCAGTGAAGCAGTGATGTACAAAGCAAAACGGTGCTAGAGGAGAACAGGCATTCAAAGGGTACATGAGTTCCCTGAAATCTCTCCTGCTTTTAATGTGTACTTGAGGCTTAAATTATGACAGAAATGGGAGCTGAACACAAAGGAGTTTGCTGTGGGCAGCAGCCTACATCCTGTTCTTCAGTACACAGAGGAAAACCCTTTCCTGCTTTTTTTTTTCTTTTTCATTTCTCCATTGTAAAGTAATAATAATAAAAAAAAAAAGAAAAAAGAAACAGGAAAATGTAGCTTCTAGCTGATGTAAATGTTCTTCTGTTCCTGCTTCCTTTTCTCTGCACAGTAGTTTGGAGAAGCCATGAATTTAACAGTTCAATTCTTGAAATTCTCACAGAAAAATTGTGGCATTTCTGTGTTGCAACATTCCAGTTAAGCATTTTGAGCGTAAGGTTGGATTAAGTAGATGAGCAATCTGACTAAAATCAGTGGGATGACGTGTATATGTAAAATGTTACCTGTTCTGAAGGGCCACAGTACCACAGGGTCTGTATGGGGAGAAAAGCCATGATGCCAGTGTACCTCACACTACTCCGTTTGCTTTAGCTAAAGCTAAAGCATTTTCAAAACTGTTATGGTCTCAGGCTTTTTTTTTTTTTTTCTGACATATTTTTCTGTTCTTCTGTTCCACTCTGGACAAGGGAAAAGGAAGCATAAGTACAGACTCAAATCTGGTTAAAGTCTGAGATCTGTTATTTATTTTGGAAATGCATCAGTAAAACCCATAAGCATATTTTCTCTTGCAGCTTTTGTGCATTCTGCATGATATTAAAAATGATGTACTGTAATCTGTTAAGGTTAGAGAAGACATTAATTTGTACCTAGGCTTAGTTTAAGTTCGATCTTATGGAACTATTTCCTGTTGTAGCTGCCCTCACCCTGATGGAATTGCACCAAAATGAGCTCATAGCTCCCTCTCTCCCAGCTGCCAGTGCAGTGGGAATGTTTTGATATCTGTTGTCACTTGAGTGTTATTTGAGACTCTGTCATAATGGGTGAAAGCAAGATGGAATAGCATCAGACAAGTTGGTACACCTGGCTTAAAGCCAGGAGAAACGGGATTTTCATCCTGGCCCACGGGGTATTTGCTGTGTTGCCCCAGGGCGCTACCTCTTTGCTTCCCCTTCCTTACATGAGAGATGTAATTATGAACAAGACATATAATTGCCCTTGCCAGGACTGGCTAGCTGGCACATCTGAAAAGCCTTGGCCATACTGAGCAGTTTGTAAGCATAAAGCATGAAATTTTTATGGCCTAGCATTAGAACTTTCTTCATCTTTCATGGAAGTTGCTTATATCAGTGTTGACTGATACTGTGCCAGACAGCAATGGCCTAACACAACCACCTTACCACTGCCTTACACTAAAAGAATAGGGTTATCTCAAACTTTGAATAACACTGTATGTTGCTTTTCTGATGAAACTAATAAAATCTAAATAAAACTTATTATTGGTGATTTTTAATATATACCATGTTGATATCTATTGATTTGGAACAAGTAAACTTTGTATTTCTTACAGTCTGTTTTCTCTCTAATCAAGGAGATACCCTGCAGATTTTCTGATGTTTTTAATCATGATAAGCCTTATTTTATGAAGGAAGAGGCAAGTAGAAATGCTTTCTAAAGCACTAGTTTCTAAATATGTTTAAAATCTACTTAATGCTGTGACTTAGGAGCAAACAAGTCTATTTTTAAGTCACTACATTTCTTCATTGTTGCTGTGGTAAACAGTGCACTGGATGACTGGATACTGTAGGGCACAACACATAGAAGACAGACATGTCTGACTCTGTGGGGTCATGTCATTAATCTTTGCTTCTTTCTTGAAGCTGTAGTTTCTCTGTGGAGCTGATGGCAGGTCCTGATATTGTATTTTAAGATATATAATTGACTTATAACTTCTAAACTCTCCTCCAACTTATTTTTAAACGGCAGCCAAAAAAATCTGTTCCTGAAGAAAGCAAACATTTCTCAGGCAAGTGTTTTATTGAAGATGCAGTTAACCACAGAAACTGGTACGTTGAGACTTCTAAGCAGCCCTCTTGCAAAGCAGAAGGCCCTTAGACTGGACAGTGATACTACTTCAGCTTACACTATTACTACTTACATAGGTGCAATATAGTCAAGAGGATCTCAGCCCACTGAGATGCCAAAGGTCACCTTTTATAGATGCCTTTGCATTGGTAGAACTGGGCTTCAGGTGGTATGAAGGTGCAGTTGGCTTGAGTTGATTGACCCTATCACTCTCTACAACTACCTGAATGGAGGTTGTAGTGAGATGGAGGTCAGTCTCTTCTCCAAAACAGAATAAGAGAAAATGGCCTCAAGTCGTGCTAGAGGAGGTTCAGGTTGGGTATTAGGAAAAAAATCTACACAGAAAGAGTGGTCAAGCATTAGAACAGGCTGTCCAAGGTAGTGGTGGAGTGACTGTCCTCGGCAGTGTTCAAGAAATGTGTAGATGAGGCACCTGGGGACACGGTACAGTAGGCATCGTGGTGTTTACAATTGGACTGGATCATCTTGAAGGCCCTTTCCAACCGTAAGGATTCTATGAGTCAGGGCTATTCGCTTCATGTGACATCCAGTTCAATGTCTACACACATCAAAATACAAGGAGCATTTTCAGATTTGTCTGGCTATCTGTGGGAACTGCCACACGCAGATAATGCACCATCCATACTAAACTTAGCACTCACAGCCTGCATGTGGTGAGGAATCCATCAATTTGCTACTGTCATTAATCCTACTTATTTTGCCTTGCTGAGGGACCAGCTGAGGTTCATACATACTGCATGTGCACAGGGGAGGTTCCTCCTGAGAAGACCTTCAAGTTTAACTCAATAAACCACAACAAAGGAGCACAATATGGTGATCCACTCCTACTCTCACTCTCCTGGGTGGTGGCACAGCAGCAGCAAGATAGGTGTCCAGAGCAGGCAGGAGGAAGGACTCAACAGCTACAGCTTTGCTTTTTCAGCTTCTCTCCGCCTCCTCCAAAGCAAATGCTGCAGGTGTCACGTGAGCATCCTAGGGGCCACTCCAGACCATGTAGGCCTCATACCAAGACCTTTGAAGTTAGTGGAGACTGGGGCCCCACAGATTGTTTTGTCTCCCCAAATGGAGGTATCTCCCCAAATGTTCTCCCCAAATGGAGGTATCGTGTCTCTGCTTGATGACATCTGTGGCCCTGCAAGGGCTATGGGGCAGTGTGGGAAAGGTGCTACAGGGAAAGAAAGGAATTTAGAAAAATAGTATTGAGTAATGTTAAAATGTAATCTTCCATGCTCCTCATTTCAAATTCCACAAAAAGTCAGACACTGCAAAAACAAATGCTTTAAATATCCACTCATTTCCTCGTTTTCTTAGGTTTTTTTTTCTTCTGAATACTTCTTGGCATTTGGTTCTCTCAAGTCCTTCCAAGGCTGGTAAGTGAAGTTAATGTCTCGCCAAGTAGATTTCAGCACTGCTGGTGGCAATGTGACAGAGGGAAAAGCAACAGCCTCATTCAGAGAAAAGCTCAAGCTTTTGTAAGGAAAAATCCAGAAAACCTCCCAGGTGATGACGCTGCTGTGTAAAGACATGCGTTGGAGATGATGGAGGGTTCAACAGTAAGCTCATGGAAAAGGGTAATGGTCTTATCTCCTTCCCACTCTCTTCCCCAAAGCAAACCTCACAAACTTGTCAGGGCCTGAAGAGGACAGGGTTGCACCAAAAGAATAGGGTGAATCCAAAAGCTTCTCCCTGCTTTGCAAACTGAGCTTCACAGGAAACTTCATTTACAGAATATGGAATATACCAAATAATTCACCTAAAATGGCTTGGCACATCAGCAAATAATTCACCTAAAGGGGCTTAGGGCATCAGCACAGTGGCATAATAGCACAGTGGCACAAAAAATATATATAACCGCTCATTTATGACAAGTGTTTTGACTGCCAAGATGCTCAAAATGAAAAAGATGGGATTTTCAGCCTGACCCAAGGATGTCCCAGGCAGCACTTACAGATTCTTGTGTCAGTGTGACAAATAACAGGGAAACTTAAGGACCTCCTAGACCTTGCATGTTTTGTTAAATGGTTCAGTTATGGGGTGATGCCAAACTGAAGGAAAGTTGTCATAAGGTAAAGAAGATGCTGGGGAGAATAATTCATGCACTCGCCAAAACTCAAATATCCACATTTCCAAGGTCTTAATCCTTTTGGGAAACAGCACTTAGTATTTTTCCTGTTATTAACTCAATAATTAACATATGACTATGAACTAGAGGAAATGTATCAGACGTTTGCTTGCAGGAACCTGTTTAGTCCTACCAAAATTTGGTGGCAGTCTGCAAAGACAGGCAGACTATTCTGTTGTCTTATATAACAATAAACAGCTTACTGCTTTGTAAGCAGGCCTTTGTGGAAGTGGTTTTGCTTTGAACAGGAATACTGCACTTTATGAAAGCTGCCTAGGCTTCGATTACTCCTGTTATCTGCCCCAGGGCGGGGAAGGTTTTGGGTGAAGCCTGTTCTATTGAGATGATTAAAATGAACTTCATTAAAATGAAAAGTCTCTCTAGAGAGGTTTCAAGGAAGCAAGCAAACAAAAACACCAAAAATTGCTTTGAAATATAGGTTTGGCCATAGTTGCAGCCAGATGACCTAAAAGTGCCTGGTTCAAAGGCTCCCCAGCTGCCCTGATTTCCAAAATAGGAAATCCTCAGGAGACTAAGTGTTTATTTGTG
>JAVCKT010006091.1:0-35303 GCA_032273925.1 Rhynchotus rufescens | reverse complement strand
TTTCTTTCTTTCTTTCTTTCTTTCTTTCTTTCTTTCTTTCTTTCTTTCTTTCTTTCTTTCTTTCTTTCTTTTTCTTTCTCTACCTAATTTAACCTCTGCCTAATTTAAGACCAACCAAATAATCTAGCCCAGAATTTTATAAACTACTCTGCTTTGAGGCAGTGCTTTTGCGTTCAGTGGAGCTTGGGAAGCAGCATTCACCAAGAACGACAGACCCAGGGGGAACCGGACCCATGTGTCAAAGCCAGGCCAGACCTCCTGCAGCTCCCGTGTGTTCTGCCGGATGGTGATGGGGGGAATCTCAAATGCTGGAAAGGAGGGAAGAAAACTCCACGTAGACTAATCAGGAAGGAGATTTTTTTTCTTAGAAGTCAATGGGCTTTCTCCAGTCCAGTGCTGAGCAATTTTTTTCGCTGCCTGTCTCCAGAGTCTCCAATGCTATTTGCAGTTCTGATTGTGCAGATTTTTTTTAGAAATATTTTTCCCAGGTTTGGGTGTATGTACCAGAAAATGGGCTCTCATGGCAGGGGGCAATTCTCAAAGGCCTAAAGATGGTCAAAAAGCAGACTCCAAGGGAAATTTGGCTCCAATCTTTTAAAACTGTTTCCTTACCTTCATCCAATGAAGGAACTGCTCATCCAGTGAACCTGCTGACTGAGCACTGTGTCCCTGACAGACCTTGCATTTTATCCCCTGCTGAAGAGAAATGTTTCTAAGCGATCTAAAAGCTAAATTCCCCTCATATCAAATATTCAGCGATGGGTTTTGGGGCCCAGCACACATATTCCTGGGGATTATTGATTTCAAGTCAGTTCACAAACAGCAAAGGGCTATGCTGCAAGAGCAAATTGTTCCTAATGAATAACCTTGCCCTACTTTATGCTGCGTGCAGCGCTGGGAAGGAGTGTGCAGCTAAGTGTGTTTTGTCTGCAGCTCGGATGGCTGGAGAACCACAGGGAGCCAACCTGCTGCTAAAGACTTTTCCTACCATTTTTGGCCCACTGCTCCGTAGCCCGCAGCGTCCTATGCTCCTTCTTGGCTCAGGTCTCCTGTTGAGTAAATAAGATTTTTTTTCTTGCAAAGAGCGGAGCTGTGGCTCATTTCAGCAGCACTGTGAGTGGTGGGTTAGTGACTGACGGATTGGGGCTGGTCTTTTAAAAATCCATCTTTCTGCAAATCCCTTGGAAAAGGAGGTGGAATTATGGGCATTGTACTGGAGCAGAATTGTCTGATTTGAACAGAAAATCCTTGATGAGGAAGCTGGGGTGCCAAGCTTGCCTTTGCAGCCCACACACCTTGCACAGCTCCCAGGAGCCGCTGCGAGAGAGAGGGCTCTCCCCCAGATTTCCCCACTTTAAACACTAGATTCTGAATGTTTAATGAACTTCTCACCTGGAATGTGCATTATCCCCTTTTCCCTGGCCTCACGGCACATACAGCTGCACTCCTGTTGGCTATTCTGCCACGTTGCAGCCTTAAAACTTCTCAGAGGGTTTTTCCCAGACAGGAACCCCCCTGAGACCCTGCAAAGGAAAAAGAAAGCTCTGCTCTTAGCAGAGCATCCCCTCCACTTGGGGAAAGCCCCTTAAATCAGCAATCAGCCTCGCTAATGGAGTCATCTGGTAATGCAGGGATTCACTCCTCTCCATGGACAGACTTTTCCAGGAAAAAGAAAACAAAACCGGCACTCCCAGGGAATTGGTCTCTTCCTTGGTTGTTCCCAACATCCACTTGGAATGATGAAAGATGCTTGCTGCCTTTTCTCATGTTTCTCATGAAACAACAACCAAATCTATGGTGCTTCCTAAGCATAAAGCAGAGTAGGGTTGAGACCCCAAACCTTGCTTTAATCTGGATTTCTTTGGCTTTTGTTATTTTAAATCGGATGTTCAGTGTGAACCTAGGGGCTACATTTTGGAGACTCTTATGCTGGTTGCTGGGTTAAACAAGGCCTGCTAGAGAAACGGGGGCTTACCAGCACGTGCTGGCCAGCACTTGCTGTACATAAATCAAATGACTTACTAGGGGCATGTATTTGTCAAAGCCTTATGTTTCCTGGTATAACTACTATTCCTGAATGCCGCTATTTTTTCACAAGGGGTGTTTTTAGCCTTTTCTAAATCCCTGGTCTAACTCATGCTGGTGTTGGTACCCGAGGTGCTAAGCGTGTGCCCGCTTGCCAGCGCCGCGCTGCCTGTGCTGCAGCCACCGCGTGCGCCCACGGGCCCTCGCACCTGCCCCACGGGGAGGAAATTGGCACAGCCGCCCTCTCGAATGCTCCTCTGGTTCGTTTGTTTCCTTCCAGCAGCGAAGAAGTCCTTGATTTCGCTCAGCTTCACAGTTGTGCCTCTGTGAAGCCTGGGGAGTGCTCTCGAGATGAAAAAAAAGGCAAGAGCTCATCTTGGGTTTCAGCAGACGGTGCGTGTGCGAGGCAGAGGAGGAGGCATGAGATCATAGTCTATATACAACGCCGCATAATGCAGCTCGCAGGAAAGTCTTTATTAATTTTTAAAGCAGTACTCCACCAGGACAGCTCCCATCGCATATTGCAACTTCATGTTTCACGTTAAAGAAGCACCGCGGTGGGCACTGCTCACCAGCATCCCTCCTCCGGTCGCTCAGAAGAAATCGCTCGGCTAAATTAATTCCAGGCTAGCACCAGTGTGCGGTTCCTGCCAGCCGGGCTGCCCCGGCACAGGATTTAGCCTAATACGTCCAGATTCTTCCTCCTTTTCTCTTTTTTTTTTTTTTTCTTTTTTCTTCTTTTCACTGTCTGAAAAAAGGACTGGAACC
This sequence comes from Rhynchotus rufescens, assembly GCA_032273925.1. Taxonomy (NCBI): domain Eukaryota; kingdom Metazoa; phylum Chordata; class Aves; order Tinamiformes; family Tinamidae; genus Rhynchotus; species Rhynchotus rufescens. The sequence goes on along the minus strand of JAVCKT010006091.1, from coordinate 32,510 downwards.
TGTCCTACCTCTTATGTTGTGCTGACACAGCAGCTCCTCCTGTGTTATACACTTTCATGTGCCTAGGACAAACACTCCCCACTAAAAAACACTGCAAATCTCCAAAATCAGTGAGGTCCCAGTAATGAGATGGGAAACCCCACGAGATTTCAGTTTTAGTGTATGCAGGCATGCAGATATCACTCCAACCCAGCTAAGCTCATTGCTAAAACAATTCAGTTAAATCAGAAACACTCATTAAATCAGTCTAATCTGATTTGTGAATTTGCTTTATTTCTATATTATGCCAGAATTTCAAGGATCTCAGCTCCACAGCAGAAGCAGTATCTGAACAGAATCGATTACAGAAACACTTGGCTAACTCGTGCAGTTTCTACCCTGCACTTGGGCACTTTCCCTGCTGCCTCTTCAGACAAAACGAAGCAGTAAATGCTGCTACCCTCGCAGCCCTTGGGCAGCCGGGGGAGAACATACCTGCACGTACATTCTCATCTTCCTACAAGTGCTTTTTAAAGACAGCTATACATGGTCACTTAGACAGAAGCCTGAGTAACTAATGATGCCTCCAAATTAATTGCTGGACCCTCATCTTTTGTACACACATCCAAACTCCCCATCTATACTGTAACTCCACAACGGGTCAAGCAAAGAGTTAGCAGACAACTGGCCACGTTATTTCAAAATCCCAAAGCCTAAGGAAAGCTAAATAAATTGGGATTTGAGCTTCCTTAGGAAAACTCTAACATACCAGGTAGTCTGAGAGGAGGAAAGGAACCCCCGCACCTTGCTTTTGCCGTCTCTCATGCTGCCCTGGTGTGAGGAAGCCCTTTCCATTTGAAAGGATGTCGTCACTCACAGCGCAGTGCCGGAGACGTCTGCGCCCTTCCCTTCCTGCCCGTGCTGCTGCCGGGGCCGGCTCTGCAGGCCTGCGCAGGGCGTCCCGCGAGCAGAGCTCGCTGCTCCCCTCAGCTCCCCCATTTGCAAGAGAAACAGAACTACAGAGCAGAGCATGGCAGAATATTTTTTCTAATTATTTATTTGAATGTAAGAGTGAATTTTGATATAACCATGATGACACTTCTTCAGAGTTCACTCCGCATAGCTATTTAAGTACTTGAATTTCACAAGTTTTGTTTTTTAAATGTTTACAGAAAGTGACTTGGAGCTTGACAAATATTCACTGAAAGCATCTGCTAATCTAATCCCCATCCATCTTGTAATGGTAGTTACAGGTGCCACCTCAGTGGAGAGCAAAACCAGCTACGCTGTGATTTCCTTTTCAGGGAGATTTGCATTAAAATCTTTCCAAACAATTTCAAGACTGCAGTTTAGCACAAGAAGAAGCCTTCTCATCACCTTAAATTCTGAGGACATTTGACAATTTTCCAGTCTGCTCTCAGATGCATTGCTAATGAATTAAGATGAAATGCAGTGAATACTCATTCCTGCAGTTACTGATTCTGTTATATTTGGCTGTAAACTTTTGCAGAGTCACTGTGCAAGTTTCCTCCCTCATCGAAGTAAGGGCAAAGCAGAACTCCCATTGATACAAGCTCATAAAGCCTCTTGTTTATCGTTGGATGTGGCTTCTCTCTTTTGTAAAAGGAATTTCATATGTTGAGACTCTTTGTACATATTTATAATGACTTTATTAAAAAAAAAAAAGAAAAACAATTGTTCACTGTGGAAAAAAAAAAGTGTCTGTTTTTATTTCCCCTCAAAACTGAGACAGTAATATCCTTCCACAATCCTGACTCTTTGCCTATGGAAATCAACAGCAGTTTTTCCATCAGGTTGCACTAGAACAGAGTCGTCCCCTATACCTGTTCTGGTCTAAATGTCTTGTTTGAGAAGAGGGTAGAGCTGTTCGTCCCCATAAAACCATCACTGTGATATAGCTTAGAGAGAACGGCCCAGAACAGGGACAGAAGGGTGTTGGTTTAATCCAAGACCTACCTAACAGGGCACCGAAGCCCTACCACACAACACGGCACTGCTGCACTTGGTCCTTGAGGGACCTGTTCAAGCAGCAGGAGGCTTCTGGTCTCAAAGGACAACCGAAGAGCAATGTTCACGGGTCCCTGTGCTAGCAGGGCAGCAGAGGACGGCAGTGGTTAACGTGCACAGGTGGCAGACACTGCAGACACAGCAGCTCAAGAGCGGCCCCAGAGATGAGGCCAAACACAAACTGGGACCACAAGCCGTCTCGCAAACGGTGCTGCCAGGGCAGGCATTCTTCCCTGGGTACCAAAGCACCCAAGCACGAAGTGTCACCCAGGTTCCTCCTGAGGGTTTGCGCCGGAGCAGAGCGTTTCAAGCCCAGGATGATGCTAGTGCCCTCTTGCTTACTCAGACTGCCAAGTGGGAAAGAACAGTCAATAAAGAATGTAAAGGAAAGGCGGATGTCTAAGGACAGAAAAAAACTTCATGCTTTCTGCTCAGCTAGCCTCCTCCTTTCTCACCAACTAAAAAAGTAATGATTATGAACCAGCATATCAAACATTATCTGTAGTTTCAGATTCATATTGACTTTTTTACATGTTTTTCCAAATAGATTTTGCAGAAATATTCAGAAACAAACCAAAAAAAAACCTAAACAAACAACATTAAAGATGGTTCTTCAAACTTTGAAAGTAGATCCACCAATCCTTTAATTAAATAGCATTGTACTGAGAACAGAAGTTGGTGCTTTTCATCATAAATTTGAATCTGTCTGTTTGCAGAATCAGTAATTTGCCCTTTTCCTCACGGCTATCCTGGACTATCACACATAGTATTTTTATGTCCACTCAAAATTTTGCTCCCTTCCTTACCGACCTCTCTCCTGCAGCCCACAAAGGCCCTTCACACTGTGGCCACTGGATTCCTTGGCTTCATTTCCCCCTTTCATGGGATTCATTTGACAAGAACCACATCCCTTCATTTTGGATGGTAAAGCTTTTCCTCCTCTCTGCTTTCCCATGTCTCTCGGGCCAGATTTGGGCTATCTTCCTTGCTCAGACTCTGTCTCTCGTCATTTCTCCTCCAGTCATACTTAACTATTATTTCCAAAGAATGTTGAGCCTTAATCCTGTTACTATTAGCTCCTGCTTGCTTTAATTCTCCTCCCTCTGGAGCTTCACGGCAGGAGGGGAAGGCGCAGCCAGTACACACACAGGCTCATTTCCCCTGGTACAGTTCTTGCTGATTATCCCCTCAAGTAGGACTGTAACCTTACGGCCATCTCCATAGTAATGAACACAGAAGATGCCACAATTGCCTAATAAGGCCCTTTCTCTGGGCATGCAGCAGAGAGCAGGGGTCGTTGAGCAAAGGAGAAGGCTCCAGCAAACAAAGAGCAACTCCATTTGCATGCAAGTGTCACTGCAGCATCCTCAGCAGAGATGGAAATAGCAGCAATTTCCTCCTCCTAGGATACACAGTATGTTAATTTGCCTGTTAACAATACAAGGCATCTCCTCGAAGAGCTTGTTCTGAAGCAGAGGTGTTGAATCAAGTCTCCACCATCACAGGTGGATTACCCAGCTTGTATATAAACCAGGCTGGCTCCTGAAGCAATGCAGCTGCTTCTGTATAATGCTGCCCTCGGGCAAGTAAGTCTCACCAAATCCAGTCTCTCCAGGGGGGCTGCATCCTCATGGCCCAGCATTTCTGGTAGCAACAGTGCTAGATGGGCTCGGTGCTACAAGAAAATAATTCGGGGGGACCCAGGCAGACTCGGTGTAGAAAAGCACTGTATTTTAAAGCCAGTAAGTCTTGCCTCAAGTGGTTGCGCTGAGGAATATTGCTGCAGAGATACCTGAATTTGTGGTATGGCCTTGGGCAGGACCTCAACTTCTCACTTAATCAAATCAAATTTGACTTTAACCTCTCACTGCTGCCTGCTGTTCTCCCCTAGGCTAGAAAATCAGAAAGCCTCATCATAAAAATTAAAGAGAAAAAACAATCCCAAGAAAAGCAAGTGTCAGTTCCAGGCTCACTAACATGGTCTTCCCCAAATTCCTTGAGATTTAATTAAGATGACAATACACACAATTTATGGAATCAATTGCAAAAAACAAGGCTGCTGGGAAATGCTGTTCTCTAGTCTCCAAAATGATATTCGGATGTGTGGCTCTCAGTGTTTTGGAAGAGTTCTCAAAGGTAGTGATAGCAACAGGATAATTTTGTGAAGCTGTAAATTCAGGGAAGCTGGGCTGCTGATTTATTGTGAAAAATTTCACCTGTTATTTGTGCCATATAACATTTTTTTTTTTTTTTTTTTTTTTTTTTTTCCAGTGGATAGGGATATACATACGTCATGGTGAATTACAGCATGCTTAACTTACACATGCAACATTTACCTATACTAAAAGGAAGAAAAATGGAAACTGGAGAAAACGGAGAAATGGAGAAAAAAAATCTTGGCTCTAGTTTAGCCACAGAGGTTGCCACAACATGAGAAGTGTCTTTCTCGCCTTTTAGGATAATGTTTCTGACCAGTAACAATTGTTCTACAGGCTGCAGGAGAAGCAGAGCTGGGAGAAAGAGCAAGACAACCAGTCCACGGGCAACTACATAGGTGGAGGAGACACCAAAATTTTCCAGCTTTTTCTTGTCTCTGAACGCGTCGTTCCATGCGTTGGTGGAACGTGTTGGTTTTAATACACCTGGAAGTGAGCAGAGGTGGTGCCGTCTTTCCAGCAGCGCAGGGTGTCCACTGTGACAGACCGACAAAGGGGACAGGTCTTCTCCCGGTCAAACCAGAGGCAGAGGCATTCCTCACAGAACACGTGCTGTGGACACGAGAGCAGCATCGTGAGCAGGACAGCAGACCAGAACCTGCTACTAAGCGTGCACACACAGCTGCAGAGCACCCGCAGCAAGGAACTATTGGGGTCCAGGCTGCTGGTGCCACTCACCAGCAGTGCTTAGCTGCTATGAGAAAAGTCCCAACATTACTAGTACATCCGTACATCTAGTACTCTGTGTCTTAATATTGCTCCAGAAGTAACAGAAAATAACCACTGAAAATGCCTAGGATATTTGGGCTAACAAAGTTGTTGAGAGCACTCTAACCTTTTTTTTTTTTTGCTTTAAAAAAGAAAACTTTTTTCATGTCACACACTCATGTCCCTAGCTTGTCTTGTGAGTCTTTGCTTAACTTAGTCCCCTCTCATTGCCCTACCCATTACTGCACTTGACTTCTTCTGCTCATATCATCCATTTTGGGGTCTGTTCTACCATCCCATCCCTTCTCTAGACTGTCAGCTTTCACACGTTATCTTCTCTATTCATTTCTGCCTCTGCTCCAAAGCTTGGGAATGTTGAAGCTCTTCAGTAAAGGTCTCAAGAGCCTTATTTTCACATCACAAGAGACCATACGTCCCTCCAGATTCCATGGGAAGAAGAAAGAAATCTTGGAAAAGCCTCATCAGCCTCCCTGCGAAGCAGCGCCTTTGGCCAGCCCCGCCACTGAACGAAGCGCACGGCAGCGCGCTGCGTCCGCAGCGTTTCGGCAGGACCCGACTGGGACTCGGAGCCATTCTTCAGCTTTCACTTACCAAATGAGAAAGGGAACAACTCCCATGCTCTGGCAGGGGTAACCTCTATATGCAGGAGAGCTCCTTCTATTCCTGGCCAGGTGTTCAGGGGCCAGACCAGTCCAGCCATAGCTGCATGGGGCTGCACCTGTCTTAATGCACCCCACCAGGCTCATTCTGGACCTGTGTCCCTCTTGCAGCACTTAGAGCGACGCTCCTAACGCGGCTGGCCCGTCAACTAGCCAGTATGCCCAAGGGTCAGATAAAAATGCCTTGCATTCTGGATCCAAGGCCTGGCTTGCCAGTTGGCAGCCCCTGGACCACAGGGCTGGTCTTTTCCATCTCCCTGGCTGCAATCAGGCTCTGTGCAGTAAAGTTCACATGGCTCAGCCGAATCACTGGCTGTCTAGAGGAGGGCAATAAATACCCACTAGGAGCGAGACCAAGCCACAGCAAATGATTTTATAAGTGCCTGGGCTAATTGTGCTGCTCCCCAGCTGCAGCAGTTAAGCAAGTGTTCACCAATGGGGGCATGTGCTGGGCAAACACAGGGTTCTTACCTGGCACATAAGGATCAAAGGTTCCCTGAATTCTGCCTGGCAAATGGCACAGATGTCACCTGCCTCACTGCACTGCTGGCTGGTAGCACGAACTCCATACGTCTGTTGGGGAGAGGGGGAAAAAAAGCCCATCCTTGTTAAAGGCTTTAAAGACAACCCAGTTTCTGGCTGAGACTTTTTTTTTTTTTTCACTCCTAGCTGCCCTGCACTGCCTAGGAAGCAGGTCAGAGCTGGTTGCTGAGCACGGGGAGGGACAGTTTGGGGACAGGGTGAGAACATGGGGAGTGAGGAGCTGAGTGCTCTCTGTTTTGTTTTCCCCTCAAGCTGACTCCACCTTTCAGTGCCTCCACTTGTGGAGCAATGATAATGAAATTTAATGAGCTCAACAGGGAGCTGAAAGGATTAATTCAGCATCATTTGCAGAGGTGTTTAGATGGTGGGAGGTATTATTATTAGCGAACTAGACACTAGAAGAAAGAATAACAGCAGCAGCACCCACAGGCTTCCCCCTTTATTTTTGTAAAATAAGTGGAAGGTAAATGTTGCTTCTCCTATTGTAACTGTAATAGGGAAAATGGAAACATGCTGTGGAAAAATGACCAACACAAGCCCATAGAATAAGGAAGTCAAGCTCTAACAAACTGCAGTCATGTTATGCTCCTTTCCCCTAACCCCTTGGGCTTTACTGTTCTGAAATACAGATCACCTTTTTTCACTACCAGAGATGTAAATACTACTGTATAATGCCATACCAGGAGCTATTCCTGCATGTTGCAGTATCTGTTTCAGTATCAGTGCACTGATACTGAAGTACCATCAGGCACTACATATCTTTATTTAAAGTCTCTCTTATACCCACAGTTCAAAGTTTTATCAGCTTCTTAAGATTCTGGCATTGATGGATTAATCCATATCACACCAGGCTTCCAGTCAGTATTGCCACCATGCCCTAGCAGTGCACAGACAGGGCAGATATCAGAAAAGGCCCCTTACAAGAGGCATTAGTTTAGCCCAGCCATGAGCCAACACGTTATTTCATCCCACGATCCTGATGTGATGAGCAATTATCAACTCCATCATTCATTAGTAACAAGGTTTGACCCATGAAACTGGTCCAACACATGTGACTACTCACCTGTGTGGTGCAAAGGACTTTCAGCGCCTTCCGGACACTTCCCACACGGCCACAAATGTCAAAAGACTGCAACAAAGACATTCAGTTTGAGATGCATTTTACACAGCGTGTGAGTGTCCGTGCGCGCACAGGCCAGAAATTCAGGAAATGTGTCTCCAAATGGATACTCGGAGGGAACAAAGAGCCTAGACAACAGCAGTGCCAAAAAAAGATTTCACGGTGATCAAGAGATGTGTAATAAATGTGAATTGACAGTGCAGCAGAGTAGCCAAAAAGCCCTGGTAACAACAGGCTGCAAAGCAGGGACTTTACAAGCCAGAAAAGGGGGGCTGTGATGAGGGAGTTGTGGCAGGGGGAGCTGCCTGGCCCCACCAGGCCCTAGGGGGCTAAAAAAGACCTGGTCTCACGCTGGGAATGGAGCACCTGAGAAGGCCAGAAGTGACACTGGAAAACACTGCAGTCTGCTTGACAGGGAGGGAAGAGCTGCAGGCTCTTCACCCAGGAGAGGCAAAAAAGTACTCTTCTCTGGAGGGAAAGGAGGATCTCCAGGGCTGTGAGACTCTGTCCCATAGCTTGACACTTCCGAGTCCAGATGATATTAGCAGAGAAGTGGAGATTTCCCATCCTTCTGTGGAGAGATTTAGTGGAGTGCTGTGATTAAACACTAGCAAGAGGAGCAAGCAGCAGGACTGGGGCTGGGTTGCTCCGGTCTGCTTAAAGAGTGAGAAACTTCAAAGGCTGCAGTGGGATCCTGCATCTTGGTGCTTGGGCAAAGGCAGGGCGGCACCAGCTCCTTTTTCTGCCCGGCAAACGTGCCGCGGCTGCGGCTGACGAGCACAGATCACCCTGGGCTCTGGGCTAAAAGCAGTTCAGAGAAGGGCAGAAAATGAGGCTGCAGAAAATTGCATTAGAAAAGAGAGTAAAAGGCATAAATATTTACAGCTTAGCTAAGCAGGACAGCGGCCAAGGGGAAAAGGCATAAGCTGCCTACAAATATCAAGGTGCTCAAAACAGCATCAAGAGAAGGGATGGATACTTGGTGATCTCACAGTGAGGACACAGTACAACTAACAAAGGGAAAGCAACTTCAAAACCTGATCTGGCAGGTCAGCTTCACCCTCCACCCACCCCTACCTGCTGTTGGGACTAAAAACTAGGCAAGATACAAAGAAATGGTTGTGCAAAGAAGAGTTCTGCACTAGCTGGGAGAGGAGCCAGGTGACCCTGCAGGACATTTCATATCGAAGGTGTATGAGTGAGGAGGGCAGGCGAAGGTACAATGCAGAACACACGGAGCTGCCATGGACCGGCATCATGTCGGCATCAAAATGCCTGCAGTTGGGTTTATATTATTATTTTTTTTATTAGAATGATTAAGTGGGCTCACTGCAGGGAATGTCAATGAGATCATCATGCAATAGATAGGGAATCAAATGAAAGCACCAGTAATGCTTCCAGTCAGCATGTAAAAAGGTTCCCAGGGTCCTTCCAGTAATGCTTCCAGCCAGCAACTAGCACTCAAGACTGCAGACTGCAATAGACATTTTAGTTACTAACAAGGATCGGGATCAGCTCTCTCCCACAGTCTAATCCACAGCTTTTTCTAGATGTTTTGCTTATAAATGTGACTTTTAATGCTTCTTCTCTTGACGACTCCGGCTCTTCTAGTTCATTTTTCCCCCTTAATTTCTTTTTTGTTTGCAGTTTCCTATATGCCTACAGATGCTTGTTTCAGTAACCTCTTTATCCCCAATTTGCCTCTCCACCCACTAACCACATTGCATCAGTCGTCTTCCTAGCAATAGGATTGTAACAGTTAGGTTCACAGCTAGTCAATGCTCTTTTAAAGTCAGTGGAAGATCAACTGTAAAATTGCCATCAAGCCCCTTCAAACTCTTCCAGTGCCTGAGACAAGGTTCAGCTCCCACTCCTTGCTGGGGCAGAGTGTTACACCACTCTGACCCTCAGCTGGGTGCTTATCTTCAAGGTGGGGGAAGCAAACAAACAACCTGATGCCTTAACTTAGTAACATGCAGGATTTCTTGGTCAAAAACAAGGGTTTGTGCTTGCACAGTCCAGACAGGGCCACGAGGACGAGCCGCCCCATCTGCGCTGCGTGCAATCTCTGAACCTGCTTTTTGTGTGTGGAGAGGGGATGCAGCTTGGTCGGAGCCCTGGATTTTTGCCAGGCGCACAGAAGGTCTGACTGCCAAATTGGCTTCTGTGGTTTTTCTAATGTGGTTTGTGGCTTTACTAACGTGGACTCCTTTGGGTATATTTTCAGTGTCTCAAGCAAAGAATTAGACTTGCAGCTCTGGTGATTGTTAATGGGATGCCCGCACCTAATATGTGCATGACCTGCATTGCAGGAGGGCACTCTCGTTGCTCCTGCCTTTCTACCCTACTTTCAAGCAATCTCTGACCACACACACAGAAGCCCAGTTCTCACCTGGACACATCTGTGGCATCAGGAATTTGCTACATGGTGACCCAGGACAGATTCCTGGAGCTATTACTTTGTAGTAGGTCCACTCATCCATTGATGGATGAGGAAAGAGGAAAGAACATGTGCAGTGAAGGCACAGACAGCAATCAAGGCACTGTATACAAGTCCAGCTTATACTGCTGACTCTGTGTCAGAAGTTAGAGCAGTAGTTAGCTATCTTCTCCTCAAAGAGCTTCTAAGCAACAGGCCAGGAGAACTTCTCAAGAGAAGGCTGCTTTTTGGTAATCTAAGTTATCACTGGGCTGCTGATAAGAGCTTCACCATAGAGCAGCATCAAGTTAGACCATAAAGAACTGCTTCTATATGTCAAGGAGCTGACTGTATTAATAGGCCTTAATGCCTGACCAAGGATCTTTTACATACTGATTTTTTCTCTAGATGCAAGAAAATGTATGTAGGGCTGCAGGTGAGCACCCCTTTCTCAGATGTTATTTCCTTTGACCAGTGACACTGGAAAGAGCACATGAATCTCTCCTCATACTGTCACATGGATAGCACATGGCCTCACAAGCCCAGAAGGACATACAGGGTTGGCTATTCTTGTCTGGAGGGGACTTAGACAATGACACCTCTGGAAAAAGACAGGAAACCCTCTGCTATAAGGCACAGCAGCTCAGGTTTAAGTTAAGAGATTGGATGAGCGTGCAGTGGGCTGCCTGACCTCAGTGTTCCTTCCATCCTGACACCGTTCCCTCTGTTCCTGGCTTGATTGCAGATCTGCTGGGACTGAGTCCTCTTGCTCCCTGTGACCCTCTCTATCACATCTACAAAAGTTATAAATCCCTTGACAGCAGGGGCTATGCTGCTACACTTCTCCACAACATCCTCTCTTCTCCTAGTGCTACTTGACTTCAGCAAGCCCATAGCATCTTTGTCGTGGTCAGGGACAAGCATCAGGGCTGCAGCAAGCCTGACTCATTTCTCACCTTCCTCAGAGGAATTATAACACAGGAACTTGTCTTGTTTGTCTCACCTACTGCTCTTGCCCCTGTGCATGGTTACACACAGCTACAAATATGTTTTGATTTACAAATATACTATTTCTACGCTCAGACTTGGGATTTCTCAAAACAAAAGCAACCCTCATATCTTTCATTGACAACTACACAGGCAGAGTTTTAACCTGTGCTTTTAAATTACTTTTTTGAGCAAGCTTTCATTATATTGCTTCACTACTAAGACATTAGTATCAGCCAGGCCCAGATTTGGGTCAGAACTACTCATTTCCTCTAGGCAGGAGTTAAGTCCCCTGCTCTGATTGCTGTGTTCAACGCTGAGTGACAATATCAACACTGCCTCAAAAGGCAGAGGAAGGCTTACATGAAAACACTTAAATGACTGCATCTTCAGTACTGCATTTGGAAGCCTGGAGGCAGCTAAGCCCCCTGATTCTGATATCAGTCCTCCAAGGTCTCCTATTCTCTTCTAGCCTTTCAGAAAAGGCATTAGGAATCAGCAATGACTTCATCAACCTGATGCAATACCATGTGAGCAGTAACAGATCTTTCTTTAGCTGCCAATGCCCATGCAGTGGTGATTAAAAAATGACTTCAGAAACTAAAGCACATGCTGCCCCTACTTGCTGCATCTTTCTTTCTTGGATGATAGTAGCAAAGATCAAAAAGTCTATCTGTTCCTCTCAGGTTTTCTTTCTGCTCTGCCCTTGCTATGGCTCCCTGGCCAGATATAGAGATTATTCATAAAATATTCCTCACCTTGCAGAGGCTGTACAGGATGATCAAGATCCCTCCTAGGAAGTAGCTGCTTGATGGATCATCTCCCATGATGTATTTATACCACAGCTGGATTGGGACAAGGGAGCGGAACAGCTGGCTCAGCTCTTCAATAATCAAATAAAACTTTCCCTGTAAAATAAGCAATGCATTATCACTGTCAGGAAGCTGAACACTTTTGCACATATAGGAGTTAAAGCTGCACAGAGACCCAAAGAACAGGCAGCATTTTTATTTTTTATTTATTTTTTTTTGTAAAGCTTAAAGTAGTCCTTGTCTTCTGGTGCTCACTTCCACTAGAAAACCTTCCTTCCTTCCTCAAAGGACGCCTGCAAGGCAGCATTAACTCCTCCTGGCTTGCTACAGCTGCAAGGTGAAACAACTGATACAGATTATTCCTAATGATGTCATTTCTAACCCCAAACACCTAAGGCTAGGACTAGGAAGCTCGTACCTAAGTTTGCCTAACAAAAGGTCTTGCTATGCTGCTGATGAACTGTGTTCTGTCCCACGCTCTTCGAAAGGGAGAGACGGGGCTGGGGTAATAGGTCTGGACAAGCAATGAGGACAGAAATCACCGCAAGCTGTAATGACATTATCCAGACTAAGATTTTTGCTTTTATGTCAACGCTACCCTATTGATAGGAGAGGAGGGAAATTCCCCTGGAATTTTGCTGTGTTGTCCCAATTAGCTTTGTCATCAGTGAAGTCATCGCAGGTCAGTCATTAATTGGTGGTGTCTGACGAGGGGATTAAGTCCTGTGCGGTCCACAGGAGCGGCGCCCGCAGCACCGTCCCCTGGACCTGGGGGATGAGATCACTCGCAGGCCACGATGCTGCACCGAACAAATCGAAGCCTTCAGAGAGCTCTGGCATTCTCATGATCTCATTTCCCCCGGGACCCGGAGTGAGGTCACACCAGCAGTTGCTAACGGACCGGTGCCGCTTTCCTCCCCTCCTCCTTGCTAATCCCAGGTGGCATCACACCGCAGAAATGTAACAGCAACAATCTGGGATCCTAAATGCAAGCAATTTATTAAATTAGCACGGAGGGCTCTCTCCAGCCTCATGCTTTGATACCATCATCGTTATTTCTGGAGCGCCCGTGACGGACGGTTGTGGGCTGCTAAGGGCTGCGCTGCCGCTTCCCGCGGCCGTGCTGTGTTGCGGCGCACGGCAGCGCGTGGCCCCGGCGCAGCCGGCTCCGCCGGGAGCTCGCAGCGGGCCGAGGGCACCGGCTGTTCGCTGTCTCCTAGCTCGTCCTCCCGCTAGACTCTCGCTTCGGTTTCCGGCCTTGCTTCCCCGGCAGGCTGTGCTGTGGCAGGGCACTGCTGCTGCTCTTCTTGCATCAGAAGGAATTTCGGGATGAGGTATTCGGGGCGAGTCTGCAGCTTTTCTCTCTGAAGCTGGAAATCCTGGCAGAACGGGATTTTCTCTACGGCAGACACAGCAACACTACAGCCCACAGCTAGATTTAAGGAAAGATGGGTCCCAGAGGCAGCCTTTGGGGTGCAGGCAGGCTGCCAAGCTACAAGAGACAGAGCGTGGCTGCAAGATAAACCTGCAGCGAGCAGAAAAACCCCATTTTTAACTATAAAATCCCCATTCTTTACAAAGCTGTCACAATTTTTTCATCAGCGAGTGCTAATCTTCCATTTTTGTTGGTAACCGCAGGGTATCAGGATTGCTTAGCAGCTAGATATCTGTTAACCCTCTCACAAGAGGGCAGTTAACAGCTTTAAGTGGATGCAACCCCCAGTCCAGCCCATTAACACCCCCCACTTGACCATTTAAGAGACCTGCTGATCAGCTTAGAGACTGAACAGAGCTAGCAATGACTAGGAGAGGATTAGTAAAGGGCATCCAGAAGAAATGTAAGGCTGCCCTCCTGTAGGAGGGCCACTCTATGAAGATAGAAAAAAAAAAATCTAGAAAATCAACACTATCTACAAAGAGCCGAGCCAGAAATAAGTCAGGTCTTGCTCCTGAAGTAGAAGCTGAGAAAACAGGATTAACTCCTTGTAACTTCAGTGGAATTTAGCCTTCTCACATCAGCAATTTATTGCAAGCAGCAGCCCTCACTTGCAGATGCACTCAAGGCTCCTTTCTGTCTTCTGCTTCTCAGCTTTACTCCATTTTGGCTATCTAGGCTGAAAATTTCCAGTGTCTCAAGCTTCAGTTTTCATCTGAAAACTTCAGTTAAAAGACTGTGATATTTCTCAAAATTAGGGGAAAAACATTTAAGTATGACTAGAGTTATTTCTCTTGCGCATCTTTGCTTTGGAACATGAGCTTGAAAAATGCAAGGGCTGCCTCTCTGCTGGTAATTTATCTTTTCTTCTCTCACAAAAGATCCATGAAAATCTGGGCAGCTTATAAAAAAAAATGCAAAAGAGCTGATAAAAATGAGAAGATTTCTGCGGTGAAAATTAAGGAGAGCTCTTGGTAGTGAGCGTGTTGTGGCCTCAGTGCTGAGTGCAGGAACCAGCCCTGCAGAGCAGGCTGTGTCAGGCCCTTGCAACAGGCTGCAGTTAAATCAGACTAAAACAGAACTGGATTATGAAAGCTAAGTAGAGAAGGCAGCAGTGTGAGGCAACCAGGATAAGGAGGGTCTGGTGCCAGGGATGGGAGGTGGTGAAGCCTGAGAAGTGACCACAGCTACAGCCAGGGCAGGCGGGAGGAGTGAAGCTAGCTGCAGCAAGGAACACGTCTGTGACTACCAGAAAGCACGAGGCTTCAAACACCCAATGTCACTTCTCTGTTGTCACCCAGTACCAGTGCACCTTCCCAGTACAACCTCACCTTGCTTCCTCTTTTGGGTCAGCTTTTGCAAAAGTTGACCGCCTGCTGCCATCAAATGCTCCATTAGCACAAGTGGCAATGTGCTTAATGGCTCTAATTATACGTGATGAGTCATGCCACGCTGCAGCAGGTACCTCCTGTCCAGAATGCTTAGGTTGAAAAGTGCAACTAGGGACTCCCCTTTCCTCCATTCACCACGTTAAAAGAACATTTCTCTCTCATAGTATTCACTGTGGAGGAGCAGAACTCAGGTTCTCTACCCAAAGTCAACATTCCCTCTGTACATGCAGTGCTACAGTCTTTAATCATGTGAGCAGCTGCTTTCTTTTCTTCCTGGGTGAGGGATGCTCATTAAGCAGGTGACTCCAGCATTCTGTTATACTCTTATTAGTTGATGTCAAGTCTGTATACCATCACTTTATGCTGTTCCAGATACTTTGAGTAGAGAATTCCTAAAATGTCCTCAGTCCTTTGTAAGTCACTGTTACAATATAAGATCCTTAATTTATTTTCACGCTGTTGGCTGGGCTGAGGGGCAGTTATCATCTCCATTTTCTAAATGAAAGCTTACGACCTACAAAGAGTAATGTTAAAAGTACTGTTTATTTGGTGTCCACGCTGAGATGTCTGGGATTGCACTTTTTACAAAGCACTTTTATTATTAAGTGATCTACACAATTAAGACACTGACTTCAGTTTGAAGCTGCTTATGGCTTTTCTCGCTTTGTATAGGAAATATTTGGCAAGCAGAAGAACTGAATTCTATTCTCCAGCTTTTAGGAAGTTCTAACTTAAAGAACACCCTTCTTTTTCTAACAGTCTGTTTTCTCCATAAATGGTTCAATTTATACAAAAGCTTCTCTCAGCACACCACCTTGCTTCATCTACATGGAACAGCATACAGTGTTTGGTGATGAAGTCCTACCAGAAAATAATGTTTGTAATTCAGTTTGTAATCAAATTGAATCATTATATATATGTACACACACACACAAAGGGGAGCAAATTACAGTTGTGGAAGCCATGCTAACTCCCACATATCCTAACTAAGCTTTGACTTTATAATCTCTTTCGATGTAAGACTCTACACAACGTGCATGTGTGCCTCCACAGAAAGAAATAAAGACATGAAGTTTTTACAGAGTGTAATTAAAATGAGATGCAAGAGAAGTGAGAGAAGTTGCAATGAGGCAACTGTAAGTTGTGATTAGCACTCAAGGGAAGTTCCAAGTCTCACTTGTTCTGTTGCCAGCAGCATTAGGACATATTCTGAAGCAGGAAGATGCTAGAAAAACTTTTGAGACCTGCTGGCAGTTTGGATGGAAGGAGAGCATGCTCTCCAGAGGCTTGAGGTCATATTGCCAATGTAAGAAAAATGTGTTGGATAGGAGCAGTAAACAGGATGGTGGCACAGAGGGGGCTAGTACAAATCCATGCAAGACTAATTAGGAGTAATTCCAAGGTGGAACCAGAGAGAATGTGAAAGTCTCTGTATTTTGCATTTTAGCTATTCGTGAGAAAGGCCACCCTATGTGAGATATGTCAGTGCGTGTCATTTTTGAAGGTCACATCTCAGATTCCTCAAACCATGAAATTAAACTTGAAAGGCACCTATGAGCAATGAGTCCCTTTAAAAAGCCTAGTCTAACAGCAGTGACTTTCAAAGGGTATTGGGGAGAGGGACAGAAGAGAAACCCAAGTCTTCACTACCTCGTGTAAAACCTACACATTTCTGTCACAAAGACACCACAACTGTTCCACTCTGAAACAAGAAAGTCTTTGCAGAAACATCACAGTTTCTAGACTGTGGCTTTCAAGGATCAAGGCTCAGGTTGTTGTCTAGGATGAGCAAACCTATTTGAGCGAGTTCCTCACCAAGAACATCCATGTGATCCTCAAGGAGGACCCATCAAGGAGAGAAAGAGAACCCATAACTACTACCTCTGCGGAAGCTCTCCAGTAATAGATGAAGATTACCTTGTATGTATCACAGTGCAAAGAGGACTGAAAGGACATGGAACAGGAAGATCTTTATCTTTACCTCGATATTTTTTTTGTAACATATGATCTATGTGCTGATATCCAGGGATGATGCGAGTTGTGTAAATGTCTCTCTGAGTTCAGTCAGCATCATCCAGAGGACTCAAATGCTCCAAGAGACCTCATTCTTCTCAGGTCAGAAGGCAATATACCAACTTCTCCCTTTTGAGTGACTGAAACATATCTGGCCCCATGGCTGGATGAACACCAGAGACAGGCTGCTGCCATCACATCAAAATTAACATTTTCCTCATGGGAATCCTCTGGGTGAAGCTGTGGCCTAGAGAAACTGCTCTCGCAGCAGCAATCTGCTCCAGCTTGTGCTGCTTCCCTGGCTTCTGCAGGGACTGACCTGCTCGGATGGACTGTTCCACGTGAACGCTTCCTGCACAAGAGCTCCTTGCTCAGGGAACACACAACTCCTCCACACATGAGCCACTCGCACTGTGTGTCCTCAGCACAGCCGGCTGCGTGATGATGGGTCACTGCCCGTGAGAAAGAATACACACCACAACTTTGGACCACAGAATCCCACCAGTACCAAGCTCTGGTACAGAGAAGATGGAGTCACACTGTTAAATAATCCTGCTTATTGAAAGGTAAGTGATTGTTCATTCTTGCAATAATTGGCTAATTATACAGGGATGTACAAGGAGCTAGTGATGTGGTCACCCAAGTGCCTGTGTACGTGTTTGTGTGCCATTCGAACGCTGCAAGGGGGATGCTGGGGATGTTCAAATTTCTTATTGGCTTTAGACTCCAAATACCCAAACTGTAGGAGATCAGCTGACATATGGTAATACATACCTACGATAGCTTGCTGCAGTCGAATGATCCACAGCAAACTGCCTTCTGCAAGAGACATTCTGATATTTCACTTCTGTCAAAGAAGCTACCTCAGAAGGAATATTGAAAGCTTAATGTGCCATTTTACGTGGTGAAGCTCTAACCATCCCCAATAGGAGACATCAGATGCATCTGAAAATGGTATCTGGTCCGAAGTCCAAGTGCAAAACTATGTAAAGAATGACTGCTTATACACACCAGTCAACATTGCTGAGATGATACTTTAAAAAATTAATGAAAAACTGTATGGATTGACATGGTGAGGAGTCTACAATGGTAGGGTTTAATGCACAGTTGCCACTGACAACACAATGGAAAATGCTTCAGGTACAGCCAAGCATCATCACAGAACAGTAAACTAATTTGTAATATCTAAATCCAGCTTAAAAAAAAAGTGACAAGTATTTATTCAAATCATAATTTCACGTTATTCCTTCAAAACAAACATGTTTAGTGCTTTCCCTTTCAATTTCCAATCTTTCCCTTGAAAGGAAGCTTCAGGGATCCCCGGTGCTCCTTGCTTTGCAAGAGCATGCAAATCAAGAGCATGCAAATAAAAACCTCATCTGGCCTTTTTTTTTTTTTTTTTTTAATGCGTCACCTATTAGAATCCTTAGACAAAAGTGTCCCCTTGGTACCTGTTTCTCACCCAGATCCCCTGGTCTTTTATTTCAGTTTCGTTATCTCCCCCTCCTCCATGTTTCATTCCCTTCCCCAGGATGCCAGCTGAGATTTCTGACAGCAGCATGAGGAGGGGATGGAAGACTTGCAGGCATCTGGGATTTCCTAAACGGAAATCTTTGGCAACGGTGTCTTTTTATTATTTATTTCCTTATTTTTAATTCCACCCACCTCAAGCTGTCATTCCTTAGCACTGAAAATGAAAAGCTGCCATTTACGTGTGTACAACAATGGAAACCTCTGCAGGCCACATGGCTCCTGCAGTTTAATTTACTTTAATTCATTTTATATTGAACCAAATGATCTTATTTGCTTTTTTTAATGGAGAGGACTTAAGCATGCAGGGTGGGAGCCAAGCCCCCCTCTCCCAAAGAAATGATGAGCCCAGCTGCTATTAAAACTTGTACTGAGTTTTGGGCAGAAGTCCTCACAGCTCCAACTGGCCTCCTCACTGGGGAAAAAGAGGTGTCTTTAGCTATAGGTCTGCTCCTTTTCCAACAAACTTCTGACCACAGAGTTATAAGACTGGACTCTGATGTTAAGGTTGCCTTTCTTTTTCTGCTTCTTTAAAAGTCACTCTGCCGCTCACTGACTCTTCTTTCCCCGCTTTCAACCTCCTGGAGTGTCTCTCAGCCTCTTGTGGCATCTGCAGTTCCTGGGCTGGTTTGGGACCCATGGAAGTCTGTGATTAGCTTGTTGAATTTGCATCCTTTGCCCATTCTTTGGAGGGGTTACTGGGAGGAATATTTCACTTCTGAGACATCCAAGTGTGGAGCTCTCTGGCAGGCTGTGTCCAGATGACACATCAGCCTAGCAATCCTCATGCTTTGTACTTTAAGCACTGAGTATCACTTTGGTTTCTGTCAACCACTTCTGGGCCTGAAATGATGTTTCCCGCTCTCTGTGTTTGGATTGCAGAGACAAACCTTTCTTTCTGCTCTTTAATGTTAGTTTGCTTTTCTCAGATGTAGCATGAACTCCTGCTTTAGTAAATCTTACTTCAGCTGCCAAAGGGAAGCCTCTTCACTTTTTTCTTCTAAAATCACACTGGATCCCAGATGGTTCTTAATTTCATCTAAAACCAGTGTTGCTCTTCTGTTACAGGGCCATAATAAAAATACATGATGCAGATACCTTGGACTGGGAGTACTGAGTGCCCCAGTAAACATTTTTCATCTGATCATTGTCAAAATGAAATGATGCAGCTAACCCAGTTGAGCAAGATTAGGTGCCTTGCCCTATCTCTGTTAATGACCTTGATAACGGTCCACAGTGTGCTTATCAAATATGCATTTAATGTTAAACTGAGAAGGGCTGTAAACACCCTGAAGGAAAGGTTTATAATCCAAAATGGTCTTGACAGTTTGGATAAATAGTCTGGAAAACACATGAGTGCAATTCATTAAAGTAAGGCACTTTTATACACGGAATAATTGTGCAAATAGAATAAGAAGCGAGGCAGCAGATTAGGTGGTATGTTTGCAGGAAAAAAGACTAAAGGATTATAAAAGATGGCAGTTTGGACATGATACACAATATTCTATTACATCAGACTATTACAAAGACTATTATCATACAGGAATGCAAGAAGCAGTGGTGTTCACAGGCAGGGCATGGAGTCATTCACATGCAGTCGTTCCACTCCATCCAGCATCAAAAAGATTAGATCACTAAGGGGGATTATTGTTAATTTCGGCTAATGCAAGAAATTTAAAGACAGTCTGGAAGAAAACTATAAAAATAAAGATTTGGTAAGAATTGTCTCTAAGAAAAGACACAAAAAGGGCATTATTTAGTCTACAAAGACAACTGTCTTTAGAAAAAAAGGAATCTTATCTTACTCTAATTGCAATAGGGAGAAGTATGAGACATAAATTTAAAGATATTCAGAGGAGATACCTCACTGGCATGAACATATTAATGAAAACCACATAATAGGCAGAGAACACGATAAGAATCTCAAGGAGTAGCACGAAAAGTCAGACTAACTCCGGAACTTCAAAACAAAAAAAAATCTGAAAAAAACTGCTCCAAAGTTGAGCACAGAAGGACCTCAGCCTCTGAGACACTATCCATGAGCAAGTTCTGCTGTCCACTACTAAGAGCCAGAAAGAAGATGCTTCAAGGAACATTAATCACCTCAATCCCAGTTACAACTGTGATGATTTTCTTGCAGACAGCGCAGCAATCTCCCATTCACATCCTGGAGCATGGGGAATTACAGGTTGTTCTGGCTTGTTATATCAGCAGAAAAATTCTCATTAAACATTAGTTTCCAAACCAAACCTCTAGTTCTAGCCTGTGAGTTTGTACAGCTTGTTCCCTGCCACCATTGTGCTGCAGCCTTGCAGAGTTCACAAACTTCAGGGCAGGCATCGAGCACAAACACCACATTTCTAACAATTAGGGAGAAAGAGAATAACTTGTGTCTGGTGAACATTAAGACAGCAGATGGCGAATATGTTCATCAGAATTTGTTCACAGTTAATGTGTCTGAAGTGCATAGAATATTAGAAAACTAAGAAAAATCTTATGTTTGAATCTACTTTCATAAAGTAGATGTGCAGCAGTGTGCCGGGTTGTAGAAGTAAGCTGGGTTATCAGGTGCATGGAAAGAGCTCAGCTACATGGCTACCAGTTACAGTTCCAAAGGCATCCTGGGGTTCTCTTGGAGTTTTCTCATCCCAGTTTGATATTGCTTAATTTGCTACATCAGATCCTATCCTTCCTTGGATTAATGGATGCAGTGTAGAGATTGGGATACAAAAATAAATCCAGACTGCTAACAGTAGGTAACAGCAGTCTCAGATGTCAGGGGACAGTGAGACCATCAACAACATCCCAAGACAAAAAAAAAGAGACTTAAAAAAAGAGAAGTGAGAAATATTGCTATCCAGAAAAAGGTATTAAAAACGAAGCATCTGTGCTCTGAGTCATTATAGGCCCTTGACAGATGTGATTTTACCAGCCTCCCACTGTAGCTGCAAATAAAGACCCCGTCTCTTTCTTCTCTCCCGACAAGGATTAATGAGTACTTGGGATAGCTCTCAGACATGCAAGCAAAGGCTGTGAACCTTTTCCAGCTCCGCAATTTGTCTTGGGAAGACCATTCACATCACTTTACCCTCCTTCCCCAGGCTGGATTATGCTCTGACCTATCACATTAATCTCCCAAAATAATAATACAAGAAGAAGAAAAGTTTAAAAAAAAAAGAAAAAGATCTGGACAAATGCCAGCATTAAATTAATAACTATCTTGGATAGCCCTGCTGCACAGGGACAAACTGCTCAACTCCCATGCCACCCATGTCATTTGTAAGCAAAACTATTCCCAGTTTAGATATCCCCTTAAGTGCCCTGCCCAAGACTTTCTGCAATTAATGACAGTATCTTGCATTTATATTGTGCATTTAATCCCAACAGCTGCCAGAAAGTTTCTTTACTGAATGCAAATAACACTTTTCCCACTGACATACAGATATTACTAAGTAGAGCAGCAAGACCAATCTGCAAGATATATGAATATAAATATGGAAAGCTAATTCAAGAGAGAATAGGCAACAAAAATGTTTCGAAAGTTAGTCCTGGTACATCCCTATGTCCCTACATATCATGGAAGAGAAATGATCTGTGCGTCTTGTCTTCTCCTAGGCACACCAAGACAAGGATCTGTGAGCACCTGTAATCCATTAGGAAGGACAATTTCAACAGACAGAAGCCATCAGACAAAAAGCAAGAAAAAAAGAGACTCTTACCTTTGATTTGACAGCTAGAATGATCTTAGGTAGGGCAACAATCAGGCATTTCAGCGCAATGGTGAGATACTTCAGCACAAAGTCTGTGATTCCCACAATCCACATTAGGTCAAAGAAGTCCAGCCTCTCAAGGTTGGGTTTCAAAAATATAAGGCTGAAAGGCATGACAGCAAGGCTCAGACATCAACAAAGTGGGACCAACCTCACATAGGCTTCTTGACACTAGCTCTGTCCCCTGTTGTCTAGACAAGGCCTAAGGGCTCCTCTGAATGTGAGCAGAAGCTCACAAGGGGACCAGGAGTAGCAGTAGGACACGCAAACTTGCCCCATGTTCCCTCTTGGCCTTTTAACTTCGTCTGTTCTTATCTGTTTCTATCAAGGTCATCAAGATCATCAAGATCAGAGAATCTGACTGAAACTTGCACAAACTCTGTTATAAAAGTTAAGCTGTACAGTCCACACTGGAAGAGAATTTTTGTAGTGCCGCTAGTGCATAGGCTTTGGTATTTCAGACCTGCTTGTGAAACCAATCCATTTACATCCTTCTATCCCAACAGACAAGGAATGACCTGAAACACCTTCTCCCTTAAAGTCTCTGTTATCAGTAGCTGTGATTCCTTGGACAAGAAAGTCACAGTCAACTGAAGACCACCATGTCTGGCAGACTTGTCTTGCCACAGGCTGAACTGCTCTAAGGACAGCAGTCTCTGTGACTCTAAGGCACTTGTACAAGTGAAAAAAGCAGGTGACAAAGAAAACTGGTAGGAGATCAGTTCCTTTGTGTACTACTGTCTTCAGGAGAGTGTTGTGCCTTGACAGGGCTCACCTTGGTTAGTGCAGTAGACCATGACCTGTATTAACTAGCATCTCTTACATGAACCTGCACTCGAAAGGCAGTGCCCCCCTACATAACAAACCGACAGAAGAAGGGCCCAACATGCTGCAGAGATACTGTAATCATCCCTCAGCACTTCCAGCTGCAGCAGAGTTGGGGTGACTGAGCCAAGACAAGCTCAAATGGGCCACAGCTGCTGATGCGAGCAGCAGTGAGGTCAGGATCATACTCAGAGCAGAAGGAAAGAACTTCTGTTCAGAATATTACCAACTAAAGCCTCATGGTAAAAAGCAAAAGTTTAACAGAAAAAAAAAAAAGAAAAAAAGAAAATAACCAACCCAAAATAAAAAGCCTGAGCATGAATTAAATACTCACAACACTGGTACAGCACAACGGGTAAAATTAAACCCTAAAAACAAAAACAGAATCAGAGACTTTACTACTAATTGTGGGCTAGAAACAAGCAAAAGAAGTAAATAAATCAGGAAATTAAAAAGAAGCCAGAAAGAATTAAAAATGATTTTTTTAGCTGTTTCTAACCTCACTGGCCTGCTTGGTAAATGAGGCACCGGGCCCAGCACAGCAAGCACTGGATCCTGGAGCCCAAACGCAACAGGCAGGCACCATCGCCCACTGTGACTGTGCATACACCGCGACCTATACGTTTTGTGAAATGGCCCCAACTTGCTGAAACCTTTTTATTAATGATGACCTCTCTTTTATTTAAGCTGTTCCTATCCCTGTGTTTAACCTTACGGGCCTCTTGACATCTCATTCTTGTTTTCTAGAGCCCAACTACTTCCATGTGGCAAAAATAAATTTCCTTTTAATGCCATAAAAATGCCCCCCCAACTTGTTTCTTCTTTTATTCTTTCCCACAAACCCCTTCCAGAGTGACACAGCGCTCACCATCTCACACTATGATCCACACATACAAGCCTACTCATCTGAGAGCCAGACCTTTATATTTTTTCAAGCTATAATAATTTGGAATTAAAATAGAAATGCTACTTTCTCCCTTACTGAAGCAGTTTCACATACAGCCTTCAAATGATCAACTGCATTAGGTTGGTCCAAACGGTACCAGGGTCGCGAGCAGACCTTGACTCTTCCCCTGCATGGACACTGCCATAGGGAAGAGGCTGGAAAGCAACAGAATCAGCTACAAACCAACTAAACACCTTGGAGATATCTAGCCCCAGCTCCACTGATTCAGGTTATATGCATCGTATTTTTCCAGGAAATAGTTTCAGGTGGAAATTCCAAGTTCCCTTCGGTAGGACAAATATTATTTTCTTTGGGAGGATAATTCGTATGGTATTAAATATTAGTATCAAAACTACTTTCTTTATCAACTAAGTTTGGTATTTCTCCATTTCGTCCTGTTTATTCTAACGGCATCCCCTTGTTTAAGATCTGTTCCTCAGCTTCCCGCTTGTTTTTTAACCCCTCCTATATAAGTAAGGATATTACTGGACCAAACCCATGAATACTAACTTATCTGCACTTGAGAACGGTTTTATTTGAACTTTAAAGTGGAGATTAACTACCCCAGAACCAAATGCCTCCAAGTAAAATTCTACAATTTCATATTCATATTATCCCCAGTAATAGACTAAAAGCTTGATATTCTGCAGAGAAAACGTTACAGGAAGAGGAAAATCAGTGGGTTAGTTTCTAATCTGCTTCCAATACTTGCCCTTTATGTTCAGTTATAGAAGTCAAAATGGGAATCTCTAAGTCCCATTATGAAGAACTATCCACCCTCTTTGACTCATGTGAAAACTGCAAGCACACGTGTTTCGAGAAGCAACTGTGGCACATAAACATAACCCAGCTCACTTAACCCCCTGGTTATGCCATTTATTGATAGGTCCTTTGGTAAAAATGAATTTCCGACTCTTTTTGTCCATTCAAAGATGCTACAAAGCCGTAACAAAGATGGCAGACACCATAAGAAGGAGCATTTCCTCCCAATGAATGAGCTCCCTCTTTTCCTTCTTAGTGATTAATCATTACCTGTTTCCTTATTACGCAATGTGAATTTTGCACACCTGTTGTACAGTTGCTGTGAGCTGAATGTGTAGAGCAAATAGAAGGTGTTTCCGGTGAGAAATGCCAGGATCCAGAAGACAACCAACACCGACCTCTTCTCCTGAGCAAGAATAAGAAGCAGAGCAGATATATTCTAAGTCTCAAGGGTTGCACTGAGCCTTTGACTGCTGAAAAATGCAAGATCAACACAGGGGATACAAACACACAGCTAGGTATTCAGTAATTAGTTATTTACTAAGACTAGGACTCAGAAATAGGCTGCTAGGTAGCGACAAGTATAAACACAAGCACAACTGTCTGTCGCTCACCCAACCTTTTCACATAAAACAACTACAGGGAAATTACTGACATATTCTGATGAAAGCTGTACTTGCAGAACATCATTTTCAAAGTTGACACCTTTCTTAGGACATACAAAATTCTACTGATATTCAAAACTCTGCTTGTCAAGCAGGTTAAAAAAGCTCCAAATATTGTCTACAATTTTCACTTGTCTGTAAGGACACTTCATGAAAGGACCATTTTACAAATACATCCAAAGTCATTTAAAATACGGCATAGTTAAATATAACTCAGTGTTACATGAACCACATATGAATGTTATGTGAATGCAAGGATGCTCTAGACCATTCATTTTTGATTTAGGAAATAATTATGCATCAGAAAACGTGCACATTATGCATTTCAATAGACACAGAACACAACAGACAGAAGCTGGAAAAGTGCAGGTCTTGTCCTGAGCCTTGACACAGTTTAAGTTTGGAGAGTAAAGTTTACTCTTGAGAAACAAACATTTTTTTTTTCTTGCAGGCTGATTTAATAACAAAATAGCTCTTTGTAGCTACTCAGCAGCCACAGATGTTAAAATTTAAAGCAGACAGATTAATAGCATTGCTGAAAAAAACACAGGTGCAAAGTGCAAAGCAATAACGATCTACAACATGACTGTGCAATTTATCTGCTTATTCAGCATTGTATCATATTTATTTCCACGGCCGTTGGTTCATATAAGTACACATTTGTACCACTCTATTTATACAGAAAGGCAAGTCTAGCTGTGTGCTTGTAGCAATGTTGAAGTATTCTGCTAACACTGAAAATTGTAAGACCTGAAATGATCTGGTTTCTTTATATTTATGTATCAAGAAAGCATTAAAAATATACAAATATACAGAATCTACAAATTCTTTCAGCTGAACATCTTAAAAATTTATCTAAATGCTAATAAATAAAACCTCCACCACCACAGAAGCCAGTGAAATGGATTTTATCACTTCTGCTGTACACAATAGGAAACTGAGGTACAGAGAACTACTTGAAGATGTACTTTGAGCCAACGGCAATGCCAGAAGCAGATTACAATTCTCCTGATTCTTCCTCTCCCTCCTTTTATTCTGTCAGACTTTCACAAAACAGCAGGACAGAAGCTGCAGGAGAGCATGAATGAAGAGACGCAGACAGCAGAAGCTAGGATTATGTCAGGGTACTCTTATTCTAACAAATCTGTATCTGTTTAATGGCATTCGTCCCTGAAGTGCAAGAGTAGGTCAATATTACTTTGTATGCAAAGAGCAATGACAGTTGAGAGCACTACAGTGTAAGATACTGTACTCACCTTCAAAGCAACCTGCTCCCGGAGGGTTGAGTTGGCATATGCGAATGTGCTGGCCATTCCAATGCACACAGCAATCCCTGCAGGGCAAGATACTATCAGAGTGTGTGAGGCCGGGCAGGAGCGTCTTCACTCCTAACCCATTTGATAGCAGCAGCTTAAGCTTAGAAGAAAATGAAGTGGGTGATATTCTGGATCCATTGGGAATTAAAATTTGTGTGCCACCAAAATAGGGCCATTCGGACACAAAGTTCTGATTTAAACTAAAGCAAAGTGAAGCTAATGCATATATAAAGTGGTATGTGCACAGAACTCCCCATCCTGAGTGGGGAGTTCAGGACCACTCTGTCCTGATGTCCACATCAGGACCACCCTGTCCTGATGGCAGAAAATGGTAAAGAATTGATCTTCCGTATGTCACAAGAGGCAACAGATCATGGGCCTGACCCAGCTAATAACTGCTTGGATTAAAATAAGGATAAGAAAGAGCAGCTGCTTACCCTATCTATTTGAATGTCCCCTTCAGGCCAGACTACCCCTGGATACTGTCACATGGACAAATGTCACATGGACACCACGACAAGAGGAAGCCTCCTAACCACTATCTAACAGCCTTACAACCAAAAGAGAAAAACAACAAACAAAAGCTTACCAAGCTTATGCTGGAAACAAACTTTAGCCAAGAGGATCAAGATGAATGGAAGGCCTTTCTGCAGCCACCCGATCACAGCTTTTAACTCCGAAAGAGCCGGGGCTGGCGTGCCGGCCTGCTCATCGCCGCCCTCCTCCGCGTGCCCGTGACGGTCGCCTCCGGCCATGTGCAGCAGGGATGAGCCCCGGTGATGGCCATGGTGGAAATGAGGGGGCTGCTGCCGGTGGTGAAAGGCGGCTCCTTCCGCACGGCTCGCGCCTTCCTCCCGTGGGGCTGGCATCTGAATGAAAACTTCTCCTCCGCCCACCGAGGAGCCCAGAACCAAACCCGCCTGGAACGGGGCGGCTGCGATGGCGCCCGAGGGGATCCCCGCCAGGCCTGAGAACAACTGCTGGGGCGAGGAAGCTTCTGCCTTGAGACTCTCAAAGACACCACTTTCATCCACACTGGTTTCAGAGCTGACTGTTTGGCTCCGGTTCCTGTAATGCGAGGACATAAAAGAATGGCAGTTAAATGAAGATCAGTGCTTCTATAATGATTTTAATATTAAATTGACAGCATATACAAAAATGGTAATTTACAGAGTGCCTTGAAAAGAGGCCATATTTGACTAACTCAAAGAAGTGACCTGCCTGGGATCTTCCCTCTCCACTTACGGATGGTTGCCACTTGCCCACATAAACATAACGTAAACAGAAAGAAAGTTAACTGTGGAACAGAAGCATCGAGAGCTGCTTATGTCTCCCTGACCCAAAATTATATGTGCAGAACGGGTTAATGGACCAAGAAAGATAAATTGTTTTATTACTATATAATCAACAAGTTCGATATCGTGGTATCCAATTTACTGGATACTGCACAGAGTTAGATGTGGCACTGGTTCTTTCCTGAGCCTTTGGCTAGCTCGCCGCTAAATTCCAAAAGTCACGCATATCTTTATCTTAATATGAATAGAAACTATGTTTTGTTCTCCTGAACTGAATATTGTGGTACTGAGGTGGATATACAGCAAGTTTTGACCGAAGGGACAATGTAGGTAATAGGCAGAACGATCATTAGGCAGTCGAACACCCGGCAGGCAGTAAATACTCCTCCAAACCACAGAAGGAGAACAAAGCAAAGCAAGAGGCAAAGCCTGCAAATAAGGCATGTGCCCCACAGCTCCCGTGTCTCTTCATTTTAATCCTTGGAGATCTCTAACTTTAGAAATAGTGGTGACAAGCTGAGAGAGCACATGCAGGCACGTACCGGGACCTTAACCTTCTCTCTCCCATGAGCTCCAAAGGCTCCCCAGGCATCTTGCAAGGTGCACGGCAGCGCCTTTCATCTCTCTCTGGGACGAGCTGCAGCCCTCTCCGGGCACACCTTCCCACTACACAAGCTCTTAATAAGGCTTTTTATAGCTACACTCCATCCCCAACATCTCTGCACAGCTCCAGCAAGTCAACAAGACACTGCACAACCATCTCGAGTTCAAAACACTCATCAGCCAGATCTCAGATTTTACACCTAGCATTACAGTTCCGGGACATTCACACAAGACAGGGTTAGCAAAGTGACAGACCTGCACGTACAGCTGGGAACACGACAAACCTATTGGGGGACTCAGCATCACAGACAAAGATGCCAGCATTATTTGGAGTAGCACTAGCAGGACACATCACAGGTTTGAGCACGTAGGAGTTCATCAGGCACATATTTATATATGAATATTATACACATACAAATAAACATATAAACTTATATAAATTTGTAACTCGGCTAAAGTCAACGGAAGTAGACTATAATGTTAGGGGCATCTGATTTTCACCTTACAGCTAAACACTTCCAGCCTACCTTACTGACAATAATGTATTTACCTTAATCTATTTAATGTATGAACGTATTAACGTATTTACATTATTGTATTTACCCAGGAAAATATTGTTGTATTTATGAAAACCAATTGAATTTGTTGCTTATCTTTTGCCTTTAATAATAAACATCTATCCTGATTTTTTTAAACCGTCCAGACAGATCCTAAAGTGCCACAGAAGTCAGCAATGACTCAAAGTATTCTGCACCACAGCGGAGAGGGTCCATGTGATATTTTATATGCCTCTCAAGCTCCAGGCTTGCTTGCTGGTATAAATCCCACAGATTCTATGCCAGGTAGATTCACGGTAAACATGAGTTGAATATGGCTTTCCTTTGCCCTAAAATTAAGAGTGGCATCATGCTAGAACTGGCCACAACATCAACCTTCACCTCAACCTGCAAAACCACACTAAGAAATATTTAGTAACTGCTTGCGATGAGAGTGTTTCACTTACTCTCTCAGCTCAGCAAGAGCAATGACATTTGTTCAATCTTTGTCTTAGAATAATTAGATTAGCTTCTTCTTTAGAAAAAAAAAGAAAACCAGAAAAACAAAACCAAAAAAACAAACACTACTCCTGTGAAAGCACAAGGGAATATTTATACCAGAACAACAGCAGCAGCAAGCCTACTTTTACTGATATCATAATTACAGAAATGAATTAGGGACATTCTACTTTAAAATACTTACTTACATGAAGCTAGATACAGATTCTGGGATGATGCAAAGGATCATCCAAAAATCTTTATAATGTGACGAGTCATATCAATTGGGAGTTTCAGATCAGCAGACTTTTTGAACACCTTTGAGCTAGAAATATAAATTGCCTCTGTCCCTATAGCCTTGATCCTATCAGGCTGACAGGACTCAGGATTCCCATCGGACTGTACCATGAATCTCTCTTCCAGAGCTCCATACGGCAAAACATCCTTCCTGTAAGGAAAGTGCAAGGATTATGAGGCAGGATGTGCCATAGTGGATCACCATACCTGAATGATGCAGTTGTCAGCAGCCAAAAAACTAAGATGAAGGAAAAAAAATCAACCTACCCCCACATATACTACATGCAGTAAGTACAGGCCTTCTGACTTCGGAGCTTTCAGCTTTCTGTCTTCCAAAACCACGAAACACACCGCGCAACTAAATCAGAACACTGCTTTCTCGAGAGGAAAACAGCAGAGAAAAGCAAGAAAAAAAGACTTACCTTTCAGGGGGAACGCTGTCAGTGTTGCTGCTGTGCCGTCTCTGCATTTTCCTCAAAACCTTGAAACACAAAACGCTCAACATCAACGTTGGACGTCAAGAGTCCCTGGGGTGACTAGTAACAGAGGCCCACAGAGTCAGAGAGCTGTGAAACCTGCTCGGCTACTGACATGGCTGGCCTGAATCCCCTGCTTTTCTGAAGAGTGCCTCATGCCTAGCTTTGCTCCTTAGGACACTAGTGCAGGAACAACATTGACTGGCAAACAAGAGCACGTGGAAACCCGGCCCTGGGCAGGGCAGCAATGGGCCAGGCTTGCAGGATGTAGCAGTTACAGTTACCAATGACATGGTCTGAAAAGGAACTTCAGGGCAATTGGGAGCGTAGCTCTAGATGTGACGTGCGAACCCATACGCGCTCTCGGAAGCAAGATCTCCTCTTCCTCCTCTTCTGAAGAAATTTGCAGAGCAATGTAAAGCAAAACCAAGAGGGGAAAAGAAAAAGAAAGACATTTTAAATAAAAAGACACAATCAAACCATGACAATATTTTAAAAAATAAGCAACCTATTCTTTTTAAACCGCAAAGTTCCCACTAACAAACTCTGCAAAATGGTCATAAACACTATGCACATGTGCAAAGGATCACACATGTTCTCCTTCCATTCAGTTTGGAATTGTCAGCCTAAATAGATCCTGGTTTTCGAAATGAAAAGGCTTTGAAACTGCATTAACTTCAGCGACTTTTTCTAGAACACAGAGATAGTTACTTAAATCTCTTTTTTTTCAAGTTCTAATTTTAAGGGAGTAATTTTAAATACATTACACTTCTAAAAACTGACATAACTCAGAAGTATAAAAGAGCACAGAAATATCATCACAAAGCACTGCACAGAGCCCTTTGCAAACAATCTTACAGAAGTCAATGTTATATTAATTACATAAAAACTAAGGCATGGGCTATTTTTGCAAGTGATTTGTCCAGGTTCCCCCAGGCACTTCATAGATCATTTAGCGAAGATACTTTAATTTTGTAATCTGATCCTATTCAATCCTGGACTTTGATAGCTACTGAATAAAAAATAAAAGACTTTAAATACTTCCAAATACCAACAGTTGCAAGAGTATCTATGACATTTCATATGGCATAAATAAATGTAAATAAATGTGCAGACCCATATCCATATACTGTAAGGACTCAATGATTCTGATAACACTTCCTAGCTGTTCATATTTAAGTTTTTCCTTATATCTTTATATTCTCATTCATACTCTGTACTCCCAGTGACCCCTTAGCCCAAGCAAAACTGCCTCAAATTCAAATGTTATCCGCTGCTAAAGCCCAAATCACTCACTTCAGGGTGTGTAAATAGACAGCTGTGGCTACAGAGCAGCAAGCACCAAAGTCCAGAGGCACAATTACGAATAGCAGGACCAAGGACTAACGAAATACCCTGCACGGCACCTTTCTTCCCAGAGGGTTTCATAGGTGCATGCGACTCCAACTCTGGACATGTCCCTGACACTAACAGAAATACACCTGCACCTACGTGCATAAAAATTCGGGATAATCTCATAAGGCAAGAAAAAAATATATGTTTTTTAGAAATCTAGTGGAGAGGACCTGGGTAGGCTAATACAAGAACCAAAAATCCAACTCTAATCAAAATTTTCTGACACTCTAAGTTACAAACACTGCAAATTTTGATCTTCAACACCCAACAGTGTTTTAATCTCTTTAAATATGCACTTTAACCTCTGCTGTGCTCTAAGGACCAAAACAAAACAAACCAAGAATATATATATTAAAGATATTGAATATTTTTTCCAGAGTTTTTCTTCTTTAAGCTGAATTTACACTAACACAGTCCTCCAGGAACCTTTAGCTCCCTCCCCGCAGTAAATGCTAACTGATCATTCCCTATCACTATGTCTACCAGCTGAGTACATAATTGGAGCCTTTATTTGACAAAATACCCTTTTGAACCAAAGCAGGAATTAAGATACAAGGAAAAAGCCAAGCTCCCGGGGTGACCACGCTGGCTCAGCCGGTACCAGCTCCAGGGTCACTGCAAGGAGCCAGGAGCTGGAGTCGGTGTGGGGCAGCACTGGCGCCTGGAAAACCCCTCCGTGCCTCCCGAGGCCGCTGAAGTCGAGGAGGGAGTGAAACCAGTTTTGAGGGCACAGGGCCGGTCTGCGGGAAGCGCTTTGGGTTGTGGTGGGCTTGGCTGCCGCGGGACACTAAGCGCCGATGGCGCAAGGCTGTCGGGCCCGCACCCCGCAGGGCGCCGCGGATTTAAAGTCAGATATGACTCGAAGAGACCATTGTTCCAATGGATCCGCTGCTCTGGATCGGGGGTTTCACCTGCCAGCACCCGGAATTCCTGAACTACCCGGAGCACGGGCCGGAGCGGCGGCTCCGGTGGGAAGGGGACGCTGGGGACACGACAGGACACGACGGTGCAGCCGGTTCCGAGCGAGCGCCCACGGCGGGTGCCTCAGCCGGGCCCGCCGGCATCGCCACCACACACGGGCGCGGGGAGGCCTCGCGGCGCGCACGGGCGCGTAAAGGCAGCTGTAAATATAGAGGTGTGCGCGCGCTGGGCCCGTGCGGGCCGCGGCGGCCGAACCTACCGCTGGGCCGCGCTGGCGGCGCCGCCCTCGCCCGCCGCCGCTTCCCGCTCCTCCCCCGGCCGCCGGGGCGCGGCGGAAGCGGCGG
>JAVCKT010006090.1:0-18802 GCA_032273925.1 Rhynchotus rufescens | reverse complement strand
GGTACGGCGGGGGCGGCGCGCGGCCCCGCGCGGCCCCGGTGCCTTCGCGCGGCGGCCCGGGGGGACGGGGTGGGCGGCGGGCGGCGCTCGAGGGGGCTTCGGGAGGGCTGGCCCCGAGGGGCAGGGTCTGGGTGCAGGGTGGCGCGAGGGGACGGGGTGTGGGGTGCAGGGTGGCACTAAGTGCCGTGCTGCGAGTGCATGCGGCCCCCGGGTGCAGGGGACATTGGGGGGGTGACCCCTGCACCCTGGGGACGTCCGTGGGACCAGCTGTGCTGCAGGGGGTCCCCAAACACCCCAGGGAATGGGGATGAGCGGAAAGCGCCCGCGGATGCCCGTGGGCTGCACGAGGCGGCTCCCCGGGCGGGTGAACGTGGGTTTCGTGGGAAACGCTGTGAAACGCTGTGAAACGCTGCGGGCCCCTCCGAGGCGCTGCAGGGCCTGCTGCCCTGAGCCAGGAACACCGGGATAACGCGTGCGGGAAGCGCTGCCCTGCCCGCGGCCAGCCCCGCGCGCCGCTGCTCTTTGGACGCTGGCCGTGTTTTACAGCCCCGCGCGCGCGAGGCCGGCGCCGCCGTGCGTGGGGGCCGGTTACTGGAGTGCCTTTATCACCTCTGCTCTCAGAGCTCTCTGGTTTGTTTTTCCTGCTCCTGCCTCCCATGGTTGGAGCAAGGGAGATGGTGCCGGGATGGAGGCGGGGAGCTGAGGACGGATCCCGATGGAGGGTGGATAAGGACCTGGGCCACGCGCCGGTTTTGCCGGAGCAACCTGAGCTAATGCAAGGCGCGAGTTCCCGGGAGGAGCGTGTGGAGCTCGCGGGGATAAGGGCTCCTGGATGGAAGAGCTGCCGCAGGGGCAGCCAGCCCCCGCCATGCTCGGGTCCACGAGGATCTGCACCCCCTTGGGAGAACCAAGGGGTCACCTCCGGCTTTAAGGAGGCAGCAATTCGTCCTGTGCCCTGTTTTCCCACTCGTTCCAGCTTGTATAGCTTCTAGGAAAAGGGTTTAAGCTCCAAAAACTCTCCCTTTTTTTCTCTTTCTAGCAAGACACTAAGACAAAAAGAAGCTGCTGCTTCTTGCTCTTACTCAGCCCTATGGAGCAGACAGGTCCCTAAGCCCCCGCAGGGGCCAGGGCTCCCTTGTGGAGCGGCTGCTGTCCAGCACGTGAAGGAGAGGCAGCTCCAGGTGTTGCTGATCACTGAGGCCATGTGGAAATGGCCAGGCCTGGCTCACGCCCGGGAGAGCCCGACCAGGAAGCCGGCTGGGTGTGGGAGCGCCGGCCGGCCGGCTCGCCGCGTGGCTGCGGCGGCTTTTCCGGCCCTTTGAACAGGGATGTGAGCGCACCCAAGTGCTGTGTCAACAGCATCCCTTTCCTGGTGCCTGTGAAGGTGCCGTGGGGCTGGAGCAGCTGGCTGTACCCAGCCCACGTGCTGTGTTTGGGCTGTGTTTTGGCTGCAGAGGCAGCCACACAGCTAAATCCCGGGCAATGGAGCTCCAGGCCTGGCTTAGTGCATGGATTCGGACTACCGAGATGGCCTTGGGACTCTAGGCTGCTTTCATCCCAGAAAGTCCAGGGTTTCGGGAGCAGCAGTCCCATCCCGCGCTGATTCAGGTTCCTGTGTCACTGTGGGGCTGAACCTCTGGTCAACATTGTCCCCTGTTCCTCTCCTGCAGCCCGGACACGCAGCATGGCGCGACTGGGATATCAGCAACTCCAGGCTGGCGTTTCTAGGCTGTGGGTTATCAGGGCTCACGGGGGTCATTCCTATGTTGAAACACGCAGCTGGAAGCAGGAAAGTGAGCGGTTGGGGAACTTTGCCCCCTGGGTGCAGGGGACAAGGTGACTGCCGTGCTGGCAGAGCACGGGGTCTCCGGAGGGGACCGGGAGCCGCTCCGCAACGTAGCCGATCCGCTCTGGAGGATGTTCATGGCCCGGGTCCAGGGCGATGGGGAAAGCCGGGTGGTGCCTGGACAAGTTGTAATTCCCTTGCCAATTTGAATGGAAAAGGATGCCCCCCAGCCCTGCCGCGGCGGGAGGTATTGCAGAGCATGCGGCCTTGCTCCCGGGGACTTTGCAGCATGGGAGGGTTGATAATTAGCAGGATTACACGGGGAATCGCCCACGTTTGCTCGCCGGGATCTGTGATGTGACAGGGAAAGGAGGGAGGAACTTGCTGTCGAGGTAATAAAGCTTGGGCAATCGCAGGCTGTAAATTGAGATGTTTTTCCTTGATATGATCACGAAGCAAGTGCTTTTACAACACGGTGAACTCCCCAGGGAGCTGGGGGGCCCTTTAGGCTGGGTCTGTGCACGCACCTTGCTTTACGTGTCCATAAACCCTCGACAGCAGCTGGATGTGCTCTCCGACGCCGGCGGAAAAGGCACATCCTCGAGAGCTCCAGTGCCAAAGCCCGGCTCCAGCAGCCTCAAATTGGAGCTGTCTCTGCTTCCAGGGAAGCAGTTGCAGCCGATGAACCTGGATATAGGAGCAGGCTGCTGGAGGTGCTGATTCAGGGCAGGTGCCCGGGCCGGGCTGGTTCCTGGGTGGGCAGGGCCCCGTGGCGGGAGCAGCAGGGCACGCTGCAGTGGGATCGTGTGGGGCCGTGTCCTGGGAAACGGAGACCTGGGGGATTTGGGAAGCTTAGAAAATGGCAGATAAAGGTGAAGTGGCCCCATGGCTGGAAACGAGCTGCTTTGCTCGATGAGCTGCACGTGCTGCCGCCCTGGGAGCCCGACCGGCTCCGGCCGTGCGGCGCCTCCGTCTCCCTGTTCCCTTAGGTTCAGCCGCGTCCCTTAGGCTGGCCGTAGTTTCAGGCGAGCTCATTTCCCTGGCAGGAAGGCCTGACTTGGGGCAGTTAGTCAGGCAAAGCCGGTCTCTTTCCTGAGCTGGGAATGCAGCCGCGTTCCTGCCACGCGGGCTGGCTCCGTTGCCTGGATGGCTGCGATTCCCACCGTGTGTGTGGGGAGCTCCCCGCAGGGCAGCGCCTGGCTCCGTGTGCGGCTCAGAGGGCTTGGGGCAGCCGGGCTCGCCCCTGCTTCTTAGGGATACAGCTGGTAGTGCTGTGGGCTGCAAGAGCTTCCTGCCCCAATGCGGGAACGGGGAGCCCGCGCCTGGATCCCTGTCCCGACATCGAAGCGCTTGGTGTCCTCCCGTTGCATGCAGGACGTGGAGTGGCTTGGAGAGTTGCTCTGCTGGGAATCGGTGATTCCTGCCCCATACGCAGCACAACCTCGAGGACAGGAGCTGTCATTGCACCATGTCACTGGGGCCAGAGGTTCCTGCAAGGCCTTGGCCTCCCTGCGTGGGGAGGCAGCTGGAACGTGGGCCAGCCGTGCAGTCTGGAGCGCTCGTGGAGAGGGGCCCGCTCCCGTGTCCTCATTGCCTGCTTCTCCTTGCAGATATTTCTTATGGTGGTACAAGAAAACCCGCATGGAGAAGAAGTATCCCTTCATCGACCTGTTGTATGCGGTTCCTCTGCAGCAGATCTATGGTGAGCCTCTGTGTGGGCACTGGGTTGGTGGGCAGGGAATGCCAGGGGTTTCCTGGGACCCTGTAGTTGCTGCCAGGCTTTGGTAGGAGCTCCCAGGCCCATGTGGTTGGAGTGAGATGGGACAGGAGGGGGACACCAGGCTGCAGGGCTGGAGATTGGGCGTCAGGAGTTGGGGACGGGCGCTGGCGCGTTGGGCGCAGAGCGGGCACCGCAGAGCGAGAGGGGATCACGGTGCTCTGAGCTCCTCCTGGGCCCGGAGCCGCAGGGCAGGCCGCAAGGAGCACCGCAGGGAGCACCAGGACCAAGGCTCTCTGTGCTTGCCAGGGTGCCCGCTGGGCGGCATCGGCGGCGGCACCATCACCCGCGGCTGGCGAGGCGAGTTCTGCCGCTGGCAGCTAAATCCCGGGATTTACCACTACGAAACCGTCATCGCTGACCAGGTAGGCGCGAGCGCGCGGCAGCGCCCTGTCCCGCAGCCCTGTCCCTGCGTGCTGGGCAGCGCCGTGGGCAGCGTGGGCCGGGCAGGCCCCGCCGTGCAGGTGCCCCGGGGCAGAGGGCAGGCGCCGTAACGCGGCAGCGCTGGTACCAGCCCGGCCCGGGCGCCCCGGCACGAGGGCTGCAGGGGAGGAGTGACCTCAGGGGACAGCTTGTGGTGGCCGGAGGCTGCTGCCTCTGCAGCACCCGCGGCCTTGCGCCTCCCGAGCCCTCGGCCCAGCCGGCTGGGAGAGGAGCTCTTGTGTTCAGGGCTGTTGCCAACTTGCACGCGTGAGGACTGTCCCAAAGTCTGCGTATTGCACACGGAGATAGGAAGGGGTCACCTGAGCCTGGATTTTTGTTCTTTTGGAAGGAATGTGTGTGACTTTACAAGATTTGAGCCCGCCACTGCATGCCCTGGAGGCCTGGGCTCCTTGAGTGCCTTTTCCAGGCAGGAGGAGTTAGGCCTTCTAGAAAGGAGGCCTCTTAAGAAGGGCCTTGTGCTGGGTGTATCTGCCAGCTGGTGCTGGTGTTGTTGAGTTTGGGAGATCCTCCAAGGCAGCCAGGGCTCGGTGCGTGCATGGAGCGAGAGCTGGACTGCAAGGACAAGCTGCTGGGTGCCGCGGGGGCCTCTGCCCCTGGGCTCCTCTCACCGCTTTGCTCTCCTCTCCTGCCCAGTTCACAGTGTGTCTGCGGCGCAAGGGCCTGACTGTTTACCAGCAGGTGCTGTCAGTGGAGAGGCCCAGGACATTGCAAGAGTGGAACTGGGGCTACTGTGGCCACTACGCCTTCTACCACGCGCTCTACCCCCGTGCCTGGACGGTCTACGAGCTCCCGGGGCAAAACGTGGTGCTCACCTGCCGCCAGGTCTCCCCTGTCATCCCCCACGACTACCAGGTAAGGAGATGGTGGCCTGCTGCAGCCCTCCCCACGTGTTGGCTGGCACGGGTGCTCTTCACGGTGGCAAACAAGGGGATTTTGAAGAGGACTGTGGCTGTTGTGGCACTCAAATGCCCGAGGAGCCTGAAGCCGTTGTCACCTGTGGTTAAGCTGTGGAGGCAGGTGCTGCTGCCACCTTGTCCGCAGCGCTGGTTATCTCCCCACAAGTGGCTAAAGAGAGGAATTCTCCTGTGGATGGTATGGCCGATGCGGCAGCCTCAAGGAAAGCGGGTCAGGCTGCTGCCCGCAGCAGCGGATGTGCTGGAAGAGCGAGTGTCTGCAGCGGGATGTGGCAGTGCTGTGTTGCACGTCAGGTTGGCTGGGACTTGGCAGAGCTGCCCGGGCAGGAATAAAGGGTGAGCAGAGCACACACAGTCCTGTCCTGTTAGTCCAGAGCCTACGTAGCAGCTTGACTTGCAGATCTTGTTTCTAGTTGGGAAGCAATGACTTAGACTGGTAAGTTTTAGACCCCAGAGCACTGCATGCTCTGCCCACAAAGGCTGCAGGAGGTGAACGAGTTCCTTGTCCTCTCTGTCTAGTTTTAAGAGTAGTGGAGGAACATAGAAGAGCAGAGCTAGTTTGTCCCCAGATTGCTTGCAGCTGGAGGGAAGCAGCCAGGCCGGGAACAGGTCAGGGATGGATGGAGGGTCCTGCTGAGGTCTATGGTCCTGTCCAACTGGTTGGTCCCAGTTCACCCGGGCTGCCCCAGAGACAGATGTGGCTGAGATGGCCTTGTTCTGTGAGCTTCCCTCCTTGCTTGTTTTTCTTTCCCAGCCTGGTCTCTTCTGTCCTAAGTTCATGTCCATAGTACCCGCTTTTCTCTGGGCTGTAACAGCCAACCTTGGTAAAGCTCTGCCTACCCCAAGGCTGTTGGTGCTGGTTGGCAGAGGATGCTCATTTTTCCTTCTTGCTGTTTGCTGACAGCTCTTCCTTTCCCTTTAGATGTGCTGGATGCTTTGTCCGGCTTGTTCCTGCCCTTGTTCCTATTCTGTGACTTTCCCAACTCCTCTCCTCACAGCGTGGCAACCCAGCAGCTCTGCTCTGGCTGCGTGAAGGGCCAGGGACTCGTGTTTTGGGAATCCCTCAGCCTGCTCTTGTGGAGCAGCTGAGCGATCAGTCGAGGTGCTCCTGAGGGTGTTTTTTAGCTGGTTTCTGCCTGCCCATGTGGTGGCTGTTTATTAGCTAGAGTTGACCCACGACAGTCTCTGCTTGGCAGTGCTGCCTAGGCAGGAGGAGCCCCTGCAGAAATAAGGAATTTCCAGGCTGTGGCAGTAGGGGATGCCTCGCTGATCCCACTGTGCATTCCCAGCCTTGGTGAGGACAGGCGGCTGTGCTGAGGGCATTCCTGGCCCTCATGGTCCCTTGAGAACCCGGTGGATTGGTAGCTGCAGGTGTTGAGAACTCAAGATACATTTGGGTGTTAGACTCAGTTCCATCTGCTGCAGATGGAGCAAGGAAACCCTGCTTGCTCAGAGTTCATGACCTGAATCTTGTATTGGCTGGCCCCACCATTCCTCTGATCCAGGTTGGCAGCAGACTCCAGGTGTGGAGGCGAAAGACTGAGTCATTCCGTGTGTTCTTGCACCTGTCCCATCCCGGGCTGTTTCCCCTTGGGAGAAGCGGTGCTCGGAGCAGCTGGCTGCAGAGTGACAGCTCGCTATGTGGTGATGTGTGTCTCTGCTAGGACTCCAGCCTGCCCGTGGGAGTGTTCATCTGGGAGGTGGAGAACGGGAACGACGAGGACGTGGAGGTGTCCATCATGTTCAGCCTGCAGAATGGCATGGGTACGAAGGAGGACAAGAGAGGAGGGCACTGGAACGAGCCCTTTGCCTTTGAGAAGGAGGGCACGCGGGTGGCTGGAGTTGTCCTGCACCACTGCACTCCCGTGAACCCCTTCAGCCTCGCTGTCTCTGCCCGCGAGAAGGTAAAGGGCCGGCTGGTCCGTGGGGATGGGGGCTCACAGCACCCCTCGTGGTGGGGACACAAGGGCAAGACATGAGCGTCCCATGTGGCAGAGGTCTGGACTATCATCCCTAGGAATGATCCCGTCCTGCTCCGTCCCCCCTGTTTGGTGGGTGTGGGCAGAGCTGTGTAGCCCTGGTGTCCGTGGGCTCTTTCTAGACAGCTAGGGAAGGATGGATGTGTGATGTGCCTTGTGGTAGCACCACCCCTGGCACTGCTGGGGCAGGAGTAGGGATGTGACTCCAGGTAGGCTCCAAGCAGCACCCTGGGGAGTGCAGAAGCTGTGGGTGAAGCTTGCAGGACACCTGATGGATAGATGTGGAATTAGTGTTGATGGACAGCGTGCCAAGTATGGAATCAGGGCTGCAGGACTGGGGATAATTTGTTGTTGTCTCTCTGTCCCACATAAATATCAGCCCCTTGTTTGGGTCCTGAGGGAATTTGATCTCGTCTCCTGCAGCAGAGATGCACAAGGTGCTCTTGTTACCTGCCCTTTGGAGGCAGCCCTGACCTTGACACAGGCTTTTCATCCGCAGGCT
Source organism: Rhynchotus rufescens (assembly GCA_032273925.1). NCBI lineage: Eukaryota > Metazoa > Chordata > Aves > Tinamiformes > Tinamidae > Rhynchotus > Rhynchotus rufescens. Next base: position 11,400 of record JAVCKT010006090.1, on the reverse strand, counting down.
GGCACCAGAGTTTCCCACTTCACTGCATTCAATCCTGCGGGAACAGGTAAAGATGTGTGGCAAGACCTCCTCCAGGACGGCCAGCTGGATTCCCCTGCGGGTGAGTCCTCCTTTCTTTCCAGGGCTGAGGCCAGGCCTGGGCAGATGTGAGCAGGGGGAGCCTCATAGCAGGGAGCAGAGCTGGGTTCCCTTCCTTCGACTACCAGAATTTGGTAGGAGTGACTGGAGGAAGCTCTTGCAGAACGGAATAGAGCAGATCTGTCCCTGTGGAAAGGTCCTTCTTGTGCCTTGTGCAGTGCAAGGTAAAGGCCTGAAGTGGGAGAAGCTCTTGAGAAGGCTCTGCAGGGCCAGCAGGTACACAGGAGGGCTGACTCACCTGTGGTTGTTATTTGGCTCTTGCTCTTGGTGTGCTTGGCCAGCTCCCAGGTCCTGGGTCACTTAGGCTGCTTCAAAGGAGATTTAATCTATGTCTGAATTTCCGTGTAATTTCATTATCTTGCTGTTCTCGTTGTGGTTTCATGACATGAGGGAAGGTTCTCCGAAAGCTAATGGTACCACTTCAGGGCTATTTTTCACTGTATATTTTGTGGATACTAATATCTCCCTAGACTGACCAAAATCTTCCCGACCATATCTTCTTTGACTGATGTCCAGCTGCCTTCTCTCAATTTAAGTTGTCTGTGCTGGCAGTGATGCCAGGTTAGATTTGCCCTTGCAGTGGGTATTAAGCACTTCTCAGGTTCTGTTGCTGGTGTAGTTTGCTGTCACCTTATTAATACATGGTTTTCCTGAAGCGCTCTGAAGTTTCCTGGAAAATTCCGTACCATTCTCTACTGTCTGCTCATTTCCTCTGCAGAGGGCCTTGAAATGGACTCTTGCAGCCCTTGGCAATAACCTGTTAAGGCTGCAATAAGACCTTGACCATTTGCCAAGTGTCCCGGCCAGCGTTTAGCCAAAAATAATGTCGACTGGTTCGATGATGCTGGTGCTGAGCAAAAGCAAAAAAAATGTGTAGCTGGAGTTATGTAAAGCATTTGTGTAGATGTTTCCGGAGACATATGTTGCTTGTCTGCAGAGCAGCCTCAGAGCTGCACTCCGAGCTCTTGAGGCTACCGGGATGTGGTTTTTCTTCTGTGCAAGCTGAGCATTATCATAGTCAGCATCTTGTGCTGCTGTTAAAATAGTTGCCTAAATGAGTTTACCTGGCACACGTGTCGGGGCCAGCGTGTAATTATCCAAGCCCCCAAGGGCCTTTTCTTGAATACGGGCACAATTCAACACTCTTCCAACAGTTGGAAAGAGGACTAGTGTTTGGGTGATTGCCCCTGCATTGGTGGCAGCAGCAATTACTGAGTAATGAGGCACTCGGTCCATTCCACTCGTGCCTGGTGACTTCTGTGCCTAATTTGCTGCTCTGTTTATTTAGTTTTTTATTTTTAACCCCTGGGCCTATGGCAGATATTTCTTCCTGTTTGCAAAAAGCAGTTACTCACGTGCAGCAGCAGCATCATTGAGATGCCCCGGGTCCCAGGGGCGCTGGGACATGCCCAGGTGGCCTCGTGTCCTCAGGACATCACCCTTGGGACATCACCCCCAGCCCCTCCGGGCTCGGTAGCCTTTCCTTGTCACTTGTGAACACTTTTTGGCAGGTAGAAGCGCCCCCACGGAGAAGGGAGAGGTGGTGGCAGCAGCTGTGTGTGCCAGCTGTGCAGTGCCTGCCCGAGGGCACGGGACGCTCGAGCTGGCTCTGGCGTGGGACATGCCCCGGGTTCACTTTGGCTCCAAGGAGAAACTGCACCTCAGGTGGGTGGATGGTGTGCAGCCGCGTGGGAAGCCACGGAGAGCCTGGCTTTGATCCTGGAGCGCCCTCTTTCTCCTCCCTGCTTTGCGACTCCGGCTGTGAATGCAGCCCCAGGAACCTTGTGCTACCTCCTGTTCTCAGCCATGACCCTGCCAGCTCATGGAAGGAGAGAATATCCCCTTGCCCAGGGTCTGTGTGACCCTCTTTCTGGCACTTTTGCTGTCCTTTTAGGCAGTCCTCAGCGCTGCTCGTTGACATCTCAGCTGCCACAGAGACTTAGACCCTCCAGCTCTGTCCCTGCACCCCCAGTGCTGTCTTGTTGCCAGGAGTCTTTTCTAGCCCCAGCGTTTCACCACAAGCAATCCCGCTAGGATTCTTGGATGTAGGATGATATTCCCCATGCAGTCCAGCTTCTCTCTCTTCCTGGGGATGGTCAAAGGGGTGTCAGGGCCTCCCACACGTGCCTGTGCCCTGGGGACGAGCAGTGCGGACGCTGACAGAGCTCTGTTCGCAGGCGGTACACGCGCTATTTCAGCAGCGAGGGTGATGCTGCTCCTGCCCTGTCTCACTATGCTCTGACCCACTACGAGGAGTGGGAGAAGAAGATAGAAGAGTGGCAGAAGCCCATCCTGGAGAACAGGTGAGCTAGATGAGAGCAGCACCCTGTGCAGGGCAGCTTAGCGCCCTCTTGGCCAACAGCACGAGGCTGAAAACTTGGGGCTGGGTGTCCGGGGCGAGCTGGCAAGGTGAGCAGGACAGCGGTTCCTCCTGCCCAGCACAGCTCTGTCACGTGTGCCAAGGGGGATGCAGCAGGGAATCCATGTCCGTGTCGGCACTGGCCCTGGCTCTTGGAGCACAGCGTGATCCCTGCTGGCTTGCGGGGCTGCTGGGGGGTGCAGCGCTTCTCTTTGGGGCTGGTTGTGTGCTCTGGTGGCCTCTCCATGGTGTCCCCCCCGAGGCCAGACCACCTGGGTTGCTAGTTACCCGTGCCCAGGCTCCTTGCACTGGTGCCTGTGACTGAATTTCCCTTTTTCCTGCAGCCAGCTGCCTCCCTGGTACAAGTCGGCCCTGTTCAACGAGCTCTACTTCCTCACAGATGGGGGGACCATCTGGGTGGAGCTGCCCCCCGACTGCTGCGCAGAGGACGTGCAGGGCCCGGCGGGCGCTGGCCTGTCCCAGCTCCTCCCCGTGCTGCGGGAGTACGGAAGGTTTGCTTACTTGGAAGGTAACTTGCAGAGAAGTGATGGACGGTCCCAACACCTCCCTCTCCGTTGCTGCTTTGCCTGCGGTGCAGCAGCTTTTTGCATGCTGCTGGGTAGGAGCTCCCTAGCTGTTCCCCACAAACCTGCTGCGGAGTCACGCATGGTGCAGCATGAAGTCTCCCCCTGGGTGACCTGCATGGGGAATGCAAAGTGTCTCCCCTGATGGGAATCCCTGCTATGCCAGGGAGAGGGCCCAGCCTCGGGCTGTGTGGGAGGGAGGATGTGCCCCTCCTTTCCCTTCCCTTGCAGTAGGTCTCCCGTCCTTCACCCTCCCTCTGTGCTTGCAGGCCAGGAGTACCGCATGTACAATACCTACGACGTGCACTTCTATGCCTCCTTCGCTCTCATCATGCTGTGGCCCAAGCTGCAGATCAGCCTGCAGTATGACATTGGTGAGTGGCCCAGGAGACCTTAGCTTGACTCCCACTGATGTCTTGAGCTACAGGAGACATGGAAGATTTGGGACTGCTGCCTAGAACTAGGTGTTGTAGAGACAGCATCCCCTCCACTCTCATGCCCTGGGGCTTGTGAGCACCTAATATTTTTTTTCCCATCTGCTGCTATTCAGTATTTCTCTGCTGAGCACTCTGATACCTTCTGGGTATCAGAGTTGGGCTTAGGGTGCAGAGTTGGACCTACCTGGCTGAGGAAGCTCTTGGTCCTGACAGTTCTCTTCCCGTGTCCCTTTAAGGATGTGTCCCTTGAAGATGGAGAGGAAGTATGTCCCTTGGCAGACCCTGATGCTTTGGGCACACCTGGAGGCCACTCTGTTTGCTCAGCCAACAATGATCCCAGGGGGGACAGAGTCAAGAGTGCAGGTGGGCTGAGAGGCCTGAGCCTGCTGGGCTCCTTGGTGCTGCCACCACCTCAGTTAGGACAGTGTCAGATGAGGGCCTTGTGCCCCGGTACGAGGTAAAGGACAGAGGGTCATGTGTCCCCTGCTGAGAGGAGCCTGGGAGCAGCCTGATGTCCCTTTGTCCCTTTGCAGGGTGCTGGCTCTTGCATTGCCAGCCCCAGTTGGGCTGGTGTGATGGAAACACAGTGGGGCGCTGGTGGCCTGTGGTTAGGGCTTGCTGCTGCAGTGCCCCACGTGTTCTCATGCTGCTTGTTCTTCATCCTCCCCAGCTGTCACCGTGGTAAATGAGGATGTCCAGCTCCGGCAGTACTTGATGGGTGGTGAGACAGCCCAGGTGAAGCTGAAGAACGTGGTGCCACATGACATTGGGGAGCCAGGTATGGGGCCTGCCCTGGCCAGGACTGCCGAGAGCTGAAGCGGGTGTGAGGCTGTTGACACAGCTCTTAGTTCCTCCCAAGCTGTGGCACAGCCTGTGCTTGGGAGAGCTGGGTGGAGCAGGGAGCACGCTGCCTTTGGGAGCAGGAGGTTTGGATGGCCCTCACTGTTCGGGGAGGTGATGGTGATGCAGGTTGTGCTCTGTGAAGGCTACACAAGGGAGGCATGGTGAACTACAGCAGCAGGAGGAAGGCTGAGAGATGGCACAGGATGCAGTCAGTTATTTTTGGTGCTGCTTGACCATAGCACTCCTGGGACCTTGCGCCTGGGTAGCGGAATGGGTGTCCTGTTGCACATGTGCTCTGTCCTTGCACAGATGACGAACCGTGGCAGCGTGTCAATGCCTACCTGATGCACAACACAGCCAGCTGGAAGGACTTGAACCTGAAGTTTGTGCTGCAGGTTTACCGTGACTACTACCTGACACAGGACTCCTTGTACCTGCAGGACATGTGGCCAGTCTGCCAGGTACTGAGGGGACAGTCCTGCCTCACAGCCTCTCGCTGAAGCCATGGGGAAGGAAGCAGCATCCTCCCTGTGATGCTCGGGGAGCAGGGACAAATCATTCCTGAAGAGAGCATGAGGGGCAGTTTTGGGAGCGAGCTGCAGAGGGTGCTCAAGCTGCATGCCCATCTCGTGCCTCCCACAGGCTGTGATGGAGTCGGAGCTGAAGTTTGACAAAGACAACGATGGGCTCATTGAAAACGGTGGCTTTGCTGACCAGACCTACGATGCGTGGGTAGTAACAGGAGCCAGGTGAGCAGGAGACAAGAGGACGCCGAGCAGGGGGAGAATGGCAAAGCGGGACATGCCAGTGGGACATCCCCACCGTGTTGTAGGGATGTGCACAGGCCAGGCTGTATCCAGCATGGCCAACACTGCTTCCCTTTATTCTGCAGCGCCTACTGTGGCGGGCTCTGGCTGGCAGCTGTCTGCATGATGTGCAAGATGGCAGAGGTTCTGGGTGACCATGAGACCATGCAGAAATACTCTGCCATCCTGCAGAAGGGCAAGGAGTCGTTTGAGAGGCTGCTCTGGAATGGTGAGTAGGGACCACCGGGATGGTCATGGTCTACTCAGGAACTAGGGTACAGGTCCTCTTCGGTCCCCAAGCCCCTAAGTCTGGGGAGCCTTAGCCTCAACTAGAGGAGAAGGGAAGGCAGGGAGAAGCCGTCTCTCTAAATGGACAGGAAGGAGCAGGTACCAGCCAGGGAGGGGTGTTGTCCCCCACAAAAGGAGGCAGGGGAACAGAAGGGGTAGGGTGTCAAGGAGTAGCTTGGGAAGGAGGGGAACATCTTGGGGGAAAAATGTTCCACCTTCCTGCCTTGCTGGGGGGATTAGAAGCAGTGTGCACATGGAATACAAACGTTTAATGTCCCTTCCAGGAAAATACTATAACTATGACAGCAGCGGGAGCGTCACCTCCAGAAGCATCATGTCAGACCAGTGTGCTGGGCAGTGGTTCCTCGGGGCTTGTGGCCTGGACCAAGGACAGTTTGAGGTAAGAGGAGGCGCAGCGTGATCCAGGGCAGCTGGGCTGCAGTGAGCTGGGGCCTTGCACCAGGGGCTTAGGCATTAGTCTGACAGCTGCTGGTGCAGGGGACTCTGACCCACTCCTGTGCAGTCACAGCACACTGGAACAAAGCACTTCATGCAAATCAGCGCAGCTCATTTGTCTGAAATAAATTTGTGAGTAGAGTATGGGATAATAGACTAAATGGATATGGGATAATAGACCAGTAGTCTAATGGGAGTGTGTGATCTGTAAAACTGAACTTGCTTCAAAGAAGTTCCTACTGGAACTCTTAGCAAAATATTACTTGATTAAAAAGTGCAGAAAATGCCTCAATTGTTGATGGCCACCTTTAAGTCCTGAATGAAAATAGATCTTGGTCTCCTCCTATTTGGAGCCCTAAAGTCCATTTGTTTGCAAGAGAAGGCTTCACTAAGATAGTTCGGTCAGATGTTGGTATTATAATTCCCAGGACATGAGAGGGTGGTAGAGAGCAATCAGTGAGTTATCTGTGAGCAGCAGACAGCTGACAGGCCTCACTACTGGACAGCAAAGCCCTCTGTAGTGGAGTGGGACAGGTGAAAGCTTTGTGTGTCTGAGAGAAGGCAGAATGACATGATCAACTGCACGAGAGCAATGAACCGCTTTGCTAGCATTTGAGAGAAGCTTGAGATAGCACAGAGGGCTTCCAGGATAGGCTAAATGTGCTGGGATTTAATGGGGACTGCTGGTTTCTGATTGTGCCCTCCTGTATTCACTCCAGTTCAGGCTTCTTGAGCGGGGAAACTAGGACTGGGCCCAGAACTGCATCAACATCTTGCCTAGGCCCCATGCAGTGATACCCAAACATCCCTTTTTGAGGAAAATGGTAAAACCAGGGCAGTCAAAAGCTTCACCTACCTCTTCCTTAGGCCTTGGGCTTGCCTTAGGGTATCTCTTATCTCCTGTAAATAGTGAGCTCTGAGCTCACTGGAGCCTTTAGTAAACTTACAGTGTGCAGTACTACAGTTTTGTCCACATGCTGTTTTGATTTCTCTGCTGTTGGCACCACTCCTGTGTTTGTCACTACACTAGCACCCTCCTGCTGCGTACCCGGGTCAGCAGTGAAAGAAGAAGAAAGAAAAGTCTCTGACCCCAATCCTGGAGGAATTCTGCCAGAAAGAGAACTTCACGCAGCCCCTCCGCTAATTCCCTCTTCCTTAATAATACTTGCACTTATTCCCAGCTACACTGGAAAAAAAGATACAGTATTTAATGCATGACTTTAATGCAGATAAAAAGGGATATGCCTTTTCTTGATATGAATTTCCAAAAGTTGCCTTTGGAAAGCTTATATTTTGTTTCATCATCCTTTCTATTTCCTCTGGCCATGACTGCAACAAACTTGCAAGAAAAATCTGGCTGTGCTGGATTAATGAGCCAAGGATGACGTGACCTTCTGCTCTCACAAAGTGCTGTAACGCTCTCTGTGTTCCAGGTCCAAAGCCATCGCTCCCAATTTGGTCATCCCGAAAAGCCCGTGTTCTAGTTATGGTAACATAGGATGAGACTAAACAGTCCTCCTGTTGCAACATCACTGAGTTGAGCTCTGCTTCTGTCCCACAGGCAGTGATCTCTGCAATAGTATTTCTTAGTGTTATTGTAACACTCAAAGTGGTGGAAAAACACTGTTAACTTTTAGCTGTGTGCAGAAGCTTTTTGATCTCCACACAGTACCTCACGGCAGCTCCACTGCTTTTTATTTGGCTCATAGGACTCTTAATGCTTTTTAGCTGCTTTTGTAAGAGCTTACTCAGCGTAATTATTTCTATTTTGATCTCCTAAGTTGAGCTATTACCCTGGGTTTGAGCAATTGATTGGTTTTTTTTGCTTTCTCTTCTGGGAAATAGATGTTTTTCACTTCCCCCTGAAATTTCCTTGAAATGACTGCTTATCTAGAAAGCCACCATCACTTTCCTTGCAAGTCCTTTTATACTTTTAACCTTTGTTTGACATCAACATTTCAGTTTTTTCAAAACCAGACGTTGAAAACATCAAGCATCCTCTATATCCCAGCCTGAGCCCTTCCATGCCACTTGCATCACCAACCAATTACAGAATTTTAGAAATTAAACTTCTCAAAATTGGTCAAAAGCAAGCCCAGTTCTTATTTTTTTTTTCAATTGAGTGGAGATCTGGTTAACTGTCCAGTTAAGTGACTTACCATGGCTTTCTCATTCATGTGATTCTTGAGACTTACTCATATGAAGTCTGAGGTGCCCAGGATCCTGCTCAGTTCACTACTTGCAGTGGCCCATTTTGAAGGAGGAACCTAATTCATAATGTTCACATCCTACCTGATATCTGCAGATATCTGCATCCCAAAATCTTTTAGTTTGGCAAGAAGGTATTTTTGGCCCCATCTGGCCCCATTGACCCCAGACCCTTGAGGACTGCAGCTGTACCTGTTTTGACCATCTCTGCTTAGGTGGCTCCTCCCTTCTAGGCACTGCAGCGCCTGTTTTAGCTGTGGTAGAACTGATGGGAGGAAAGAGCAGAACGGCAGTTTCCCCAGGAGGACGTGTGGGACCCTAGATACTCATTACCTTGAGAAACATGCAGCCGTGAGCAGGAACAAAGGCTGAGAGTTCAAGCAAGGTGATGCTGAGTGGGGTTGGCCTCATCTCAGATCAAGTTCCTACGAGAAGCGGTGGGTTTCACTAGCGACTGAAGGTTAGAGGCTCTTCATGGAGTTACGATAATTAGAGACGTTATTGGACTTCATGCAAAGGAGCTGCTGTGAAATTGTGCTGTGCTCCGAAGAGAACCAATAACGGCCTCTTCTAGCCTAAAATTTAACCCTGGCTGAGGGGAATGAGTAACCACCGAGGCCAAGCGTACGTGGCCTTGAGTGTGCGGCCAAGGCCGTGCGCGCTCTGCCTGTCTCCCCGCGCAGGTCTTCCCCAAGAGCCACGTTGCCAGCGCGCTGAGGACCGTCTTTGAGAAGAACGTGCTGGGCTTCGCCGGCGGCACCATGGGCGCCGTGAACGGCATGACGCCCGCGGGGGCGGCCGACACCTCCAGCGTGCAGTCCAAGGAGGTGTGGGTCGGCGTGGTCTACGCCCTGGCTGCCACCATGATCCAGGAGGTGAGCCCTGGGCCTTGCGGGGCAGCCAGCCCTGGGCCCTCTCCTTGTGCCGACGGCCTCTAACCCTAACGCTCTGCTGCAGGGCCTGGTGGAGGAAGGTTTCCGCACGGCGGAGGGCTGCTACCGCACGGTCTGGGAGAAGCTGGGCATGGCCTTCCAGACGCCCGAGGCCTACTGTGAGAAGAAGGTGTACCGCTCGCTGGCCTACATGCGGCCCCTCAGTATCTGGAGCATGCAGCTGGCCCTGGAGCGCCACAGCGCCGCGCGGGCGCCCGCGCCCGCCGCCCAGGCTGGCGCCCTCCGCCCATGAGCCCTGCTGCGGCGCTGGGCGCGTCGGTGAACGTCCCCCGGGGACGGCGGCCTCGGCTGGAGGGCAGGGCCCCCGCCACGGTGCCCTTCCCCGCCCCCCGATCACGGTCAGACTTGTTTCCCTGCCCCGTCTCCTCGCCTAGCTCACAGATCATGCCCGTCACCTAGCGGGGAGGCCTCCAGACACCAGTGCTGAGCATGAGGGCGTCCAGAGGCGCCAATTATGTCTCCTCACGCTCATCAGTGAAAGGAGAAGAGCGGGATAAGGGGGCACTGCTGAGCCTCGTGCCTCCCTTTCCCTGTTGATCAGGGCTGTAGCCTGCAGGACAAGTGGCTTTCCCCAGCACGAGCTGGTTCCCATCTCCCAGGAGCGAACAAGACCTTTCTCCTTCAGGCTTTGTCTGGGAGAAGGCGGTGGGCCTGATGAGGTAGGAGGTGGCCTGCAGGGCTAAGAAGTTTGTGTGTGATGTGTATTTGTGCGTATTAAGTGAGGACCTTGGACTAGAGCGGGCCGCGGCCGCCTGCACCAGCGCCGCCTGCTCCTTGCTGCTGCACGTAGACACGTGGATGCTGTAGTTGTTCCTCTGCTTTGTAACTGCTGCAGACAAACAGGCTCTCCTGGGCTCGCCCCTCGGCTCTGCCTGCACCTGCACTGAGCTGTGGGCCTGTCCCAGTGCTGGGGAGCCACCAGGAGCCACCTGCACGTTGGCCTAACACGGGGCACACAGGAGAGCTTGTGGCAAGTACAATCCTGTCCCTGGCCCGAGACAATCCGAGCCCAGATCCCAGCCTGCGTGGAGCAGCGCGGCCCTGGTCTGGGTGCTGTGGCACCCTCCCTGCTGGCACAGCAGTGTCGCTCTTGTGAGCAGTGGAACAGATTTTACATTATGAATCATTTTAATTTAAGTTCTTAATAAATGATGATCCGACCGTCTGTTCTGTGTGGTGAGCCTTTTGTACTTCCTTTGAACATGCGCCCATGGTCTTCCTCCTTTTCCTTCAAAGCTCCTCCTAACCTTGGCTGGTTTGCAGAGTGGTCTGGGTGGGTGGTCTGTAACAGCAGGTCTGGGGCAGGCCTCAACCCCAGGCTGCTGTCGTGGGCTTGTTTTGTGTGGGTTTGTTGCGTGTTTGTTTGTTTGATGCCACTGTGTTTGTGGTAGGAGCAGAAATTCCCCTCTACCCAGTTGCACTGAGGTCCTAGGATGCATTTTCGCCTGGATCCCTGCTCCATTAGCATCTGTCTCCTGCCCTCCTCAGCCCCCTGGGCCTCTCTGTGGCTGCGTGGGTGTCCGTGGGGCTGTGGTGTGAGCCCTGGCTCCGGGTATCCCTTCACTTGTTACTCCTGGGGACAGGTCCCTCAGCTTTGATACCACAGCACAACGCAGGGGTGGGATGGAGCCCTGCTCCCCTCTTCTCTGAGGGACTGCTATATGTCTTGACTTTGAGCATCAACTTAGGCCACGCTTAGGCTCATGCTTATCTGCTCCTCGGCTGCCTGCCCTTCCCTGGGCAGTGCAAGCCCCAGCCTGAGCCTTGTAAACAGGGAACTGCCCAGCCAGCCACTGGGCAAGGGGGAAGAGTGGCCAGGCGGGCTGGGTGCCCTGGGTGACATGGCAGGGCCACTAAAAAGAGCAAAAAGGGGCCACTAAAAGAGTGATGGGGCTGGGGGTAGGACAGCAGCTGCTTGGCCTTTTCCCAGGCGCTGGCCTGGCCTCCATCCATTGCTGTGTGCCACCTCCCTCTGCCCGTTTCTGCCTCTCCCGGCACCTTGGTCATGGGTGCTGCTTGCTGTGTGGCTGCCCGTTAATGTTTAAGCCTCCCTGCTGTGGCCTCCGTGGGGACGGCGGAGCTTGCCAGGAACTGCCCCGGCCTGCACCCTCGCGCTGTGGGTCCCGCAGGGCGCTGTGGGCTCCAGGCTGCCCGTGGGTGCCCGATCCCCTCAGCCGGGCTCGGGAGCCGCTCCAGTGCCAGCTCAGCCCTCACCCGGTCACAGGGATGAGGCCCATCAGGGCGCTCAGCACCGTGTGGGTCTGCCCCATGGATGCAGGGATGCGGGGCTGGCACAGAGCCAGCGTGCCAGTGAATGGCCCTTTCTTC
>JAVCKT010006089.1:0-56278 GCA_032273925.1 Rhynchotus rufescens | reverse complement strand
TGAACTGGCAAAGCTAAAGAGGCAGTGACAGCCCAGGCCCTGGCCACGCTGCCTCTCCTGCTTCTCCCACCCTTCCTCCTTGTTCCTGGGAGGTTGCTATGGAGATTCCTTCAGAAACGAAGGAAAACGGATATGAAAAACACACAGCACCAATAAGGGCATGGAAGAGGGAACAAGCACAGCAGCAAAACATCCTTTTCATTAATAAAGTTGCTCCCCACCAAATCCTCCCTAGAGGCACCTGCTGAGGAGCAGGCTGATGAAGGCTCCTGCTCCGCAGCCATGTTCCCCACGGTGCTTCCTGGGCTCCTGGCACGCCGGGACCCCTGTCAACCTGCAGCACAGCACACAGTGCAGCAGACGGCCCAGAAACGCTGCAGGATGTACGGTATCTGTGGGGCCACAGGGAAGATGGCCATTTGTCCTCAGCGAGGCACGAGGCCCAGAGACTCCTCCTGGCTTTGCTTATTAACAGGGCTTTAGTTTAGCTTTAAATCCCCATGGACAGACCCCCGAGAGTAAGCTGGCGTCCACTGCACCGTCCAGAAGGATCCACTTTGTGTCTAGCATCTCTCCACGTAGGCAAGGAGCCCATTGCTCAGGACAAGCCAGCAACACAAGACCTGCCTTTGCTGGAAGCCACTGCTGGTTGGCGCTTGCTGGGGCTGTCAAATAGCTGTTTTTTATATATATATATATTTATAAGTATATCTTTCACAAAGATACGAGCTGGATGGTTCATATCTCTGGGTGGTTTTCTTCCCTTTTTTATTTATTTGCTTTGCCTCCAGGTTTAGAGATGCACAAAACTCAAGAGAGATGAAGCGACGTCAGCAGTTGAGGAGAAGGTCTCATGACCTTTTCCATCCCTCAGAGTCGCTGAGAAGGCCTCAAGTGACCACCACTGGCTTGCAACGCTTTCCCAGAGCTCTCCACAGAGCCCTGCAACCACAACAAGAGAGAGAGGACCCAAGGGCAAAGCAAGTAGAGAGAGTGCATAATAAATAACAATAATAATAAAACCAACAACTTGGACAAAATCCAGCACTGAATGAGACCATCGGCGCCGTTCTGAGCAGCAGGCAGAGCTGCTCAGGGATCCTGCAGCCCTCTACTACCAACACCCCAGCACGATGGAGAGAAACCCGCTCCACACAGACCACAAAGCAGCCGCTCGCCACCACGCAGAGCCTGCTCCAGGTCTCCAGTAACGCCTGATTTTAACTACTTAGGATAACTGCCAGCACCGGCGCTCGCTCCGTGTTTCCCATTCCTCTGGTTATCCACCCTATTATCCTGACTTACTCCCAGCGTATGTGTCCAAACGCCATATGACCAAACACCCTCTTCAGAAACAAAAACACTCCCAAAACATGGAGCCAACTTCTCCATCAAGGCACGGAGGAAGTAAATAGGATGTTACCATCCAGTCCATGTCACAACTCAGCAAATAAAAAGCCCCCAATCACATCAGGCCCAAGGCTCAAACAGGCACAGTGATAGATTTTGTTGCACATGGCATGTGATGACCTTGTGCACGCACTGCCACAGTGGTGGTCCATAAGTACAGTATCACAATGATGATGATGATGATGATGATGCAGAAGCCAAAGAAGGGCTCAAGAGGAACCCGTGGGCAAACCCATTTTGCACGGGCCCATCAGCGAGTGCTGCAGGACAGCCCAGATGCCATCCCGGCACTGAAAGCCCTCAAGCAGATCATGAGGAAGGGGGAATGCACACTGGAGAACAAACACAGCTGGGCCCTTATCCTCACACTGCTTTTACATCTCCTCCCCAAGCCCCTGCTGTAACAGCTGATGGAGACCAGACCCTGGGTCCGAAGGTCTCCAGCTCGACCCGGCACTGCTTTCCCTAGGGAAGTCTGTGACACGGGGAAGAGAAGACAGCATCAGGTAGGAGGATGCTGGAAGATGCTGTAACCACTCAGAAACAAGAACCAAGCTCTGTTGAAGAGCAGAGCCATGAGGAGGGTAGTTACTTCCTTGGGAAAGGACCATCAAAGCCTGCACTGGCCTAGCACTCCCGGGATGCCCCATTAAAACTGCTGTTGAGTTCAATGGTAGTGTTGGAGGGAGGCAGCAGGAGCAGCAGGGGAGAGCACGTCTCACACGTTCATCCTGCCCAGAAAGCTTTAGAAAGGAGGTCACCAAGGGAAGCACCCAGTGGGCGCCCTGTCTGTCTGCACCACCTGAGAACGTAGGGATGGAAACAGCGCAAAGAGCTCTCGGGCACCCAGGGGCCAAAGCCAAGCGTGGCCACAGGAGCACGGCCTGGCCTGGCCTGGCGGCTGCAAGTGGCTGGAGCAGCAGAAGCTGAAGCTCTCCCTTCCAGAGATCCCCACATCCCCACAACTTAGCGCGCAGCCCAGTTCCACAGGGGAACAGAGCTTTTCCAAGAGGAGCTGCATATCTGCCTTGTGCATGCCATCGACCCAGTAACTCTGGGGTAGAGAAGGACCTTTTGCAGCTTCCCATCAGTTTGAAAAGAATTAAGAGCCAGGCAGAAAAACAGTACCCCGTTGGCACAGGAAAAGCAGCAATTGGAGCTCAGTCCATGCTTGACACCAAGAACACGTCAGTGACCACCCCACAGAGGCGGCAGAGCGGGGGACCAGCAAGGCCCAAACGTCCAGGACCCAGCAGGTGCCACCACAACACAAGAGCCAACCCAAAGAGGAGCCTGACCTTGTTCTCCCTCCGGCCCGGGAAACATCTCGCCCGGGTCGTGCCCTGCTCCGGAGACGCCGGGAGCCATCCCCTAAATCCCGGCCTTCTGGATCCGCGCCGGCAGCCGAGGGGTTATCCCTAGAGCAAATACTGATCCGATCCAGCCTATCCCACTCCAGACAGATGGTGCAGCTGTCAAATGGCTCTGCCAGGGTGCAGGGAGAAAGCGGGGAAGGAAGGGGGAAGAAGAGAAGAAGAAACCAGGCAAGGTTTGCCCTCTCTCCGGGCTGCTACCGACTGCCTTTAATTCACGTATAGGTTACACACAGCTAACAAGGAGCTGCTGTGCAAGTGCAGCTCAAGATTCACCTACGGAAAGAAAAGGTTAGAGGATGCCACACATTTACGCTCTGCTCTTTAAACTTTTCAAGTATTTCTCATTTTTATATATACATATGCATGTATATTATAATAGATGGCAATAAACTACATTGAGGGAACTGGACATCACCACATCTGGATCACCACATCTGCCTGCTTCAAGTTTCAGCAGTGCTTTGAGCTTGACACCAGAACAAGAATCCCAAGGGAACCCCCAAACTCCTGGCCCCACGGAAGTGGGAGAGCAGAGGACCTCACTGTATTATAAGACTCTGGAAAATACAGGGCTCCCAAAAATAGTAAGGAGAAAAGAGGGCCCCATTTGAAGCTCAGGTGCATGAGCCACCTGGAGACCTACACACTACGGCACATGCTCACCTGCAAGACAGGGCCTGCCTCCTTTGCAAACCCTTTCCACGTCAAAATGAGATATTTCACGGATAACAGGGACTTTGTTGGGGTGTATTCCAGGGGAACTCAATTTCATTGATTTCATCATTTTTTCCTCCTTTCTGGAACATCCTGCAGGCGACGAGCGGCTCCTCCTTAAGCGTTACCCAACATTCCTGGATAATACCGACAAGTCAGAAGAACCCACAAGAGCTAAAGCTCTGTTCCAAGGCACCTGCTCCTGATGCTTTCCCTGACACACACGTGGATTAAGCCGGCAGGCCCGGCAGGCTGGTGTTGCTCAGCACGCAGAGCCCCCAGACGGGCTGGCGCAGATTTGCCTGACAAAACTTGCTCTTTCATCAGAAAATGATTATCTGTCACAACGAAATCTGTTCAGGGGAAGAGGGGAAGCTTTGACAAAGCTTTTTATGGGGGAAAAATAAAATCGCATATAAAAAGAAAAGTTTCAAATTGTCAAAGTGTCCCACTTGAACGTCTGCTAAATGAAAAGATTAAGCTTGAAATGCCTTTTCATCGCCAAATTTGTATTAACATCTTTTTTTTTTTTTGTTCACCACCTTTAAAAAAAGGTGGTGAAAATATGAGATTGGAACACAGTGCTTTCAGACACCTTCAATCCAGCTCGTGAACTGACATGTTCCCATGCTCCTTTCCCCACTAGCAAATTATCCATTAAATTCAGGAGACTTAACACCTCAGTTGGGCTGCAGAAACATCCCTTTCTTTCCCCCCTCAAAGCTTCGGCCATTGGGGCACGATCGGAACACCCGAGAAATCCTCCTCTTTTCCAGCACCCGTCACACTCTGACTCAACTGGGACGAGCTGGAAGGCAAATGTCTCCCTGGGCTTCCTCCATCAGGACCTCGTGGGAGAACAAGAACATACAGCGCTCCCAGGAGGCTCCTGCAGAATTATAGGCCAATTCCTGCTGGCTTTCTTTTAACCGTGGAATAATTTAAGAGCTCTTCCCTGCACAGGGAGCTCCCGTAAGAAATGCATCCTTCTATTCGAGGCCAGCTCGTGTCTCCATCCCACCAATTCTCCCCTGTCTGGCCGTGAGGTGACACAAACCCTCGGTCCCAGCAGGGAATGGAGCCCACCCGGGCCCTGCAGCTCGACCTCCTCTCCCAAATGCCCCTATGTTGGTTTGCAGTGAGTGAGGGCCAAGTCCCGACGCCTTCTGGCACCTGCAGCTCAGGCAGAACTCCCCAAACCTCTTGTATTGGCAAGCAGCGACCTCTCAACAACAGAAAAAGACAAAAAAAAGGACTTTAAATCAAAAGGAAACAGACTGCGACGTTTACTCGAGAGCTACCCGGCAGGTTACATCACCTGAGGCACACATGGTCCTTAAAGCAAGGACGTGCCAGAGACGCAGGGAGGCATTAAGGGTTCTCCTAATGCCAGGAACCTCCAGAGTGGGCTGCAAGCTCCGTTCTTGCCCAATGTGCCTCCCTGGCTGCCACGAACGCCTGAAAGTGCAACAAGCACCTGGTAAAAAGAAAGCAAAAAGATGGAAAAGGCACGGCGGGGTTCCCATTTTATCCTCTCTCTCATGCCCATACTACATGACAAGGTAGCAGTTTTCTCAGTGCTTTCAAAAGCAGACCTGCAGAAGACCAGCTCAGAGGTAAACTGGGCCCAAAATGGGAAAAATCAGCCCAACACGGGGCTTTTTCTTTCTTTTTCTTTTCCTTTTCTTTGCATTATAGACAATAGAAGTTCTTCAGGCCAACACAACCACAGCGGCTCCTGCTCAACTCAATGCAGTTCCTGGAGCTGCACAAATGTCATCAATTCTCCACATAAAAGACACACAGCAAACAGCGCCTTCTCCAACACGGCCAGGGACCAAGAGCCAACTTCTACTTTGCCATCAGGATTTCTTGGATTTATTGGCTTTTTAACCCAGCAACACTCCCACTGCTGTGGCTGAGGTGGGAGTTGAGGCAGGAAAGTCACATTGCAGCACAGCAAGTCCAGGTAGGTCCTCTTCAACCTCCCTAAAACAGAGCCCTTTCCAAGACTCCTTCCCGAGCAGCCGGTGCTGCAAAGACTTTTTGCTTCTTCTTCATCTCTTCTGGAAGGTCTAAGGGCCAAAAGCCATCCCTGCTGGTTGTGCTCCGCTCCCGCAGCTCCTGCTTTGCCCAGTTATTTACTAAGTATATTAACGTAAATGGAACCTGAAGATTTATTTTTAATTAAAAAAAAAGAGGGAGAGAGAGAGGAGATCTAAGCACATGGTTAGTATCGCCAACGCCTTCCACGACTTCACTGAAAAATAAATTTTAAGATTCACTTTTAGTAGCTATTGTAATAGAGCCATTTTTCATTAACTCGGTGAAATTCTCTGCCCCTTCCTTTTACGAGGAGGCTGCAATGTAAAAACCATCTCATTTTCCTACGGCGCAGACGTCTTCCAACAAGGAAGCAAAAACAACCAAATTATTTAACATTTCTATTTGCTGCATAAGGCAAAAATTGAAAGGAAAACTAAGCCATTAGCTGTCAAACCAGAAGACAGCTGCCCCTCATCGGATACTTGCTCCTCCAGCTGTGAGTGCTGCCCTAAATATATTTAGACCCTTACGAGACCAGGAGACATCTTCTGACACTTCCAATAGGGATCCTGTCCCTCATGCATGACCTGTATGGTCCCAACACCTCCCTGGCTCCTATAAGGTGCAGGACGGACACAAGCACCATGGTCCATTTCGGAACCTGCTGGCCCCGATAATCCACCCTTGAAGACTCTTGGTGAGCGCTTGGAGAGGGGCCAGCCGGGAGCTCGGCCGCTCCAGAGGGGCCGCAGCGCCGGGAGCAGCTGCTCTGCAGATCGTCTTTCCTGGCTCCCTTGGGCGCCTGGTTCCGTGTCCCCGGACACGGCATCGGCTGCCACCGTGGCCCCAGAGCAGGTGCCCATGGGCAGCTGCAGGGCCAGGACAACACAAGACACCGCTCGGGAGGTCAGGTTTCTCCCCAGGACACAGCCAACAGTGCTCTCCAGCATCCACACGGTCTTCCCAAGACTGTGTAGCAACTGACAGGATCTCGGGACCTTCACAGCGGTGACCGGGGCAAGTTCAGAGCCACCCTTGGTGCAACCCGAGGTGCGTGAGCGCAGAGACCAGCATGAAAACTCAACACAACGAGGCAACGCCACCGGGAACATCAGCCCCAACACCCAAGCTACAACCACACCAGCATATGGAGCACTGTGATGTTCACTGTGTGGTGACCCACTGGCAAAGCGCTAGCCCCAGTCCTGGCCTGGGTTTGTCCTGGGACAACAGCTTCCTGCCAGCACCTGGCTTGGCATGGGCCAAGGTCTGCGTTGGCTGAGTCATCCTTCAAAACCACAGAAATCACTGCAGCAGTCTCTCCTTAAGGGACTTGCGTGTTTTAATCATCACTGCTAATGAGGCTACAAAGGAGAGTATAAATCAAGCTGCCTTTCGAGTCACTCTAAAAAGACACAAAAAAGGTTCCACTGCCTACTTGGCTTAAGTGTACATTATGCTAAAGCGCTAATGAGAGCAAATGAGAGCAACTGAAACCAGGCTCCAGTTAATTTTCCTAATTTGTAGCAGAGCATTTTTCCAATTAATAATGCACTTCTAGAGGCATCTGTGTTGACAAATACAGACTTCACCTTTCCAGCCTCTCTCTTCAGCGTTGATCTATATGCTGAGGTGCCTATAGCACCAGGTTGACATCAACAACTTGCATTTCTCCTCCAGTCTGTGACTGCAATTGCCCCATGTTTGGAGACAAAACAACGGGGAAAATGAGCACGAGTTTATCATGGAGAAGTCTCCATCCCTGGAGATGGTCATAGGCCAACTAGGAATGGCAGCATGTTCCAGGTGACCTTGCTTGAGATGGGACTTGGACTAGATGAGCTCCTTTCCAACCCAACCATTTGGTGACTATGTATAAAAACATTCCCCTATCACCATTTAAATCATAATTTGCTTAAGTCAAATGCTCTACTTTTCTCAAGGAGATACCAGAACTAAGTCACTAGAAGTCTTCAAAACGTCCTCACCACCTTCGCAGGCCGCACACTTATTTTTCTTTTTTAATTTTTTAAACAACAAATGAAATCCTTAGGTAATCCTTCCATTCTACGAAGTGACTGCCTTGTGGAAAAAAACCAAACACTAAATATCAACAGGCACGACACAAAATACCACAAGATGCAGCTTGCTGATGACAACTCCTGTGAGGCAGGAGACCACTTTTTTTGAGGGCCTAACACACATGGTAACGTTTTTCATTTAAATAGCCTAGTCACCAAAAGGCAGTGCTGGTGTCAAGTATCTTCCAGAAGTTTATTATGAAACAATCTAGCAAAATGCTAGCCTGAGATATTATTAGGAAAAATAATAATAAAAAAGGCATAAAAATAAAAAGAGAAATACTGCTTTTGGACTCGTGAAAAAAACACAGTTTAATTCACACTATTTGTGTTCAAGAAGTTAAAAGTTTTACCTTCATTAGGAAGCTGATTTTCTTCCTCATTATGATTTAAAAATAAAATCAAACAAACAAACAAAAAAACCCACATTTTTTCTTGTCATGTTGCTCCAGTGCTGAGGGCCACGAAGCCAAGGGGCTGCCGAGCAGCCCTCTGTGAGCCGCAGGCAACGGCCGCTTCGGACGGGGAAGCGCAGCCGGCAGGAGCAGAAACAGCAAACCTCCAAATAGGAAATCGCTGGGTTTTTTACCAAGGATCGTGACTCAAACAAAGGACTCCCTCTGAGCAAGTTTCCAGCGTTTCGACAAGGTGCCTTTAGCGTCAGGAGCTTCTCAAAGGCTGTGCTTTGTTGAGGCCCTCACGAGGTGTCTAAGCGCGTGCGTCGATTCTGCTGCTCTCGGACTCTGCTTGCTGGCAACATACCTGGTCTGCAACTGGGGGAAAATCTTTAATAAGACCCATTTGAGGACATAATTCACCTAAAAAACCCTCTTTTTAAACATCACCTCCACAGGAAGGAGCTCACAGGCCTTGAGCAAGCCCTAGGGTGCTCTAAGAAGGTGGGGATTAGCTGAGGTATCTCAGGTGCCGTGGGGAGCATGTTCCCCATAGCATAATGCTCCCCCATATCTACCAGAGTGCACTCCTTACAAAAATAATGAAAAAAAAAATAAATGGAATAATAAAAAAAAAAAAAACTCTTTCTAGGGGAGACAGAACAGATGCAAAGAGCAACAAGTGACAGGGAGGAACAGATCCTGGGAACAGATCCTGGCACAGAAAGGTTAAATGAAATAAAAAATGAAATGCAGCAAGGCAGCTGCAAAGATACTGCCCCAATGATACCTGCAGCAGTAGATCCCCAACCGTGCAGCAAAGCAACGGGCTGCGTTCTGCACGTGTGCAACCCATGGCACTCAGACTGCAACCAAAAGAGCAGGCAAAGGGCTCTCAAGGAACATTATTCCCTTTTACAGGATTTTACTGAGTGTCGCCAATTAGTCTGTGCAAATTTCCACACCGTCTCCTGAACAGAAAATGAGACTGCTTTGTCTAAAAAGATACTCTGTATAAACACCTTATGGTATTTTTTTTTTTCTTTTTAAAAAAAGAGCCTGTGAGGAATTAATTTTTGCAAAACACAAGAGCCAAAGTATCAGTTTACTGCTAATTTGCTGTGCCGCAAACTTCTGCTCAAATGCAAATAAACTTTGCGTCCTTCAGGTCAGGTAAAGGAAAACAGTCTTTCCAAGCTACTGCCCATAAAAAGCATCTGTCAGCTTTGCAAGGCCGAGATGAAAAGCATTTGAAAGTTAAATCTGAAACCCCAGACTGAAACAACACGGTGCTTTAATTTAAACACATTACACGGCATGGTTATTATTAAGTTCTTCACTCAGAGGGTAATTTAAGTGCCACTCTGATATTCTGTTTGAACAAAGAGGTGTCACATTAAGGAAACGGGTGTCAAGTCCAGAAACTTTGTGAAAACGAAGCCCTCTCCCTAATTGCACCCTCTAGGGTTTCGTTTCGAGCGCCACGTCACAGAGGCTCGACGGCGCCGTGGCATTCGCCTTACATATATGTTCTTATATATACTTATGTATGTGCTCTCCTCCCTCTGAAAAGCCATCCGCAACGTCCCCATGCTGCTGCTGACAGATTTTGTGCACTCCGACCATGACATGCACATCCCAATGTCCATGCAAAGCTCCATGTGGTCAATCCAGCGGCATGGAAGCCCTGGCTGCCCCGATGCCACCGCCTTCCCTCAAGGCTCCTGCAACCAGGAGAGCCTTGGGCCTCCCCAAGACTCCCCAAGACCAAGGAGCCTTGTTGACACCTACTCAGTCCTGCCCTGCACTGCTGCAATGCTCCTGCAAGGATGAAGGGCTGACGGTTGGACTTGATCATCTTGAAGGTCTTTTCCAACCGTGGTGATCTCGTGACTATGCGGCTCTGGGGTGAGTGCCCAAGTGCAGCTAACGGTCACAAATCAGCACATCCAAAGAGCACATCCTGCTCAGGCCCTGGGGAGTCCGGCTCTGCAGCTCCTAGGGCGATGTGCTCCTAGGGCCCCATATGGTGCTTGGGACTCGTCTGGGGCACCCCAGCCTCTCTCAAGGTCAAAACACACCAGCATACACACCTAGAGTTGCTTGACTTTCCAAATGGGTCTTTCCTGAAGCTTCCCCAAGAGCACGCTTGGGCTATGGCCTCTCCACGGCTCCTACTAGCGTTATAACCATCCCAGATGACTTATCTGGCTACTGGGTCCTACATGTGTATGTCCTATACATATATTTTGCTTCATACACAACGTCGTCACGTTTTGAGCAATACTACTGCACAACCACCGGTGCCTATACTCAAAACAGCTATCAAACATCCTGACAGCTCCACAGTTTGTACCTTGCTGGGGCGCTTGGATGGGGCCTCTTTGAGCACCCAGTTGTGAATCTGCTTTTACCAGCTCCCACGGAGCGCCCAGTGCCCCTCTCCCAATGCACGACAGTCTCCTGACCACCAGCCACGCTGAGCCCAGCCCCTCACATCCCTTTATTTCATGCTGCAAGCCCGGCCTTCTTTAAGCTTCCCACCACAACAGTGTTCCAGGAGACACCGGGTCCACTGGCCCTCCTCCAAACTGCCCTTTGGTTGCGCTTTGCCAACAAGGGACAACCAAGTCGGCGCTTCCCCCAAATCCCAAGCACTTCTCATCCGCCCTGTATTTGCTACCTGTGCAGGGCTCTCACCAGATGTCCCTGGGCTGACGGTCTGCGTGGCCTCAAGATGTGACCCTAAATACCTGAGTTACTGGACCTTGCAAGAACTGCTGGCTGGTTGGAGGAGGAAGGCATCAATGCACCGCTCCGGGAGGTAAGGGAGTAAGCAAGCAGGGTAAGCAAGCAGGTTCATCCATTCCCACCTCTCGTCTCCTCCACCCCGTTAATCCAAGGCCTCCATAAATCCGAGCGTGTTGTCTGCGCATCCCGACGGCTACAGCTCAGGTCATGCCAGGAGGGGGTCGCAGTAGCTGCTCTACGACCAGGGAGTCAGAAGCACCAGGGATGGCCCAAAACACCCTCTCTCCAATGAGAGCTCCCAGGACTCCACATCCAGGCCTGTTCTGCCAGACTGGAGCCCGACCTTAAGCAACTGCTTTATTTTTTAAGGCCATCTGACACTCTAATATCCAACTCCATGCGCTTTTGTCAGCAGCGCTTTCCAAGCAAGGTGTCTGTCGGCGACACAGATTCATTATGTACTTGGCTTGGAGTCAACAGGCCTATTTATTTTGGTTTTTTTTCTCCAATCAAATTAACTAAAACAACTGAGCGTTATTAGATTTTAGCCCGGAGAACTCTCCCAGAGCCACATCCAACAGGAAGGTTTTTAATGGCACTTGCCTTATAAGATTAGGAATGCAGGAGTGCTCATCACATGCAAGCCCCCCAGCAGGAACATCCGAGAAATATCCTGTTCGTGGAGAGAAATGGCAAAAGTGGCAAATGCCAAGATGGGCACCGTGGGCACCTGTGGCTACGACTGGCTTTGCAGAGCCCTGCACTGCTCTTCCCGGGCTGCCACAGCCCCTGGGTGCAGGAGAGCTCCCAGCACCATCCCGCACCACTCTGCTAATCCAGAGGGTCCAAGAGCAGCTTGGTGCAGACCTTGAGGCACCGCTGTGGCCAAGGGGTTCCTGGGCTCCCATTTCCTGGAATCTGGGGCCCCTGCGAGCGAGGAAGGGAGAGCTGGTGAACGCGGCAACGGGGTTTTGGGTTCTGCTTTTCCCAGAGCTTCTTTCCCACGTGGGTCATGTCCTAATGAGCAGGAGGCCTCCTCCCCTCAGGAGCAAAGCCACAGTCCCTGAGGACACAGCGGCACTGAGGCCTTTTCCAGGGAATCTGCAACTTCCCGTACAGCAAGGAACTCCTGCTGGCTCTTCACTTTGGGCTGAGGATGCTCTTCCTGAGAGGAAAACAGCAGGTCGACCGACATCCCATGGGAGAAGCCTAGCAGCAAGGGAGGAGGCGGTACGAGAAGGACGGCGGCCGTGCCATGTGTTTCCCTGCTCTCACTCTTCTCATTTTAGCTTAGACCTCAACACATCCAGTGTATATAGATAAGGAGCCTGGTGCCAGGCACTCCAAGAAGGTTCTTTTTCTGTCCTCCACCTCTTAAGGCTTTAAACTTAGGTAGTTATTAGGAGAAGAAAAGAGGAGCAACATTCCAGCTGTGGGAGGGTGCACCTCCCCAAAACATGCATTACAGCTGCACTGTGAGGAAAAAAACATACATATTTTCATACATATATATATATACTCGTGGCAATCAACCAGCTCCATTTTACTGTGTCAGGTAGGTGGAATTTGGTGAGGAACCGGCGGTCAAACATCTCTGTATTTAACTGGGGTGAGAAGAAGGAAGAAAGGGGCCCATTCGTGCTGCTGTCCTTCAGCCTCGCCTTGCCCCACGGAGCATCTCTGGCCTCAGGGACAAAGAAAACCCTGGTGCTGCATGGGCAGGATCCAAGGGGCATCTGTCTCCTTTGGCTTCCTACATTTTCCCACATCCCAAGGGGAATTTTAGTTATTATCACAAGCGCACACGTGCCTTTTAGTAGTTATTATCACAAGCACACACAAGTAAGACAAATCTTATAGCATTGTCTCATGCCGTGTATATCTATGTCATCTTGCAGTTTTGGTGTGAAACGAGTCGTTTTGCAGAATGACTAATAGAAGACAAGGAAAAAAAAATACAGAAAATCAGCACGGGCTCACAGAATGACTGCTCCACTCAGGCATTTTGCAGAATGACATTACAGCCACTTCATCAGATGACTGCCTAGCATAGGAATGGCACAAAATGTCAGAGTCCGGCTTGCCTGGGATCATTAACTTCAAGAGGACGAATAAAAAGATTATTCTGATGTCTTCGTTTGTGAAATATCAAGCAGAGATTATTTAAAATATTTACATGTAACCCCAAACTACAGTAATGAGAGGCACTGCTTGCAGTGGAGCTCACTGGGGCTTTGCTTTGGGCTGCTCTAATGTTCCTGCAAGCCAAATATCTGTCAAGCCTGGAAGAGCCATAGCCCCATTCCCACCTCAGGATCCAGGCTTGCTGGAGGAACAAGCTCAACACCCCTCCTGAATCCCAAGAGGAAAAACCATGTTGGGCACTGCCCCAGACATCTGGCATCTAAATGAACGTACCGGCTACGCGGAGGCTCCTTCATCATTTCCTTAGAGCTCCTCATTGGGAAGAAGCCTTTTTATTTATCCCAGGAATCCTTTGGAAACTTCAGTGCCATGTACAGAAGAGCAAATGTAAAGAGCTTGAAGGCAGAGGAATAAAAAGGGTAAAAAGAACCATTTCCATGGCCCTGAGCACCCCAAGGAGCAAGGAGAGCCACCCAGGACAAGGCAATCCCCCTTTTCCAAAGGGGTTTCTCGACTCCCAGGCCACAGTCGACCTGAAGGGCGCTATGTCTAGTGCTCCTGCAACGAAGACATCTCCTTCCTCCCGAGAAGCATCTCAAGTTCTGCAGAACAACCTTTCTGTAGTTTCTTTTTAAAAAAGCCTTTACAGCCCTTCTGCTTTTCCTCCCCAGCACATCCTTAGGCAGCTCCCAGGTTAACAAAGGCACAGACACACCTGAGAGCCTGTGGGGCTCGGGATCCACCGAGACCAAAGGCACTCACTGCTCTCTGCTGCTGGGTCTACACCACACTCCAAGGCTGCATTGAGCAATAGTGAATTTCTCCAAGAAAAGCTCACACAAACATCCATACAACCCCAGGAAATACAATGGCAATGGCAGCCCCACTGCCCTCCCTATTGCTGCGAGCACAAGCGCATTTTCTGCCACTCTGAGCCCCAAAACAGCACGCTGTGTGTGACACATGCAGAGGGATGAGGAGAGGATCCTGTAGCCTCCTGCTCAACTCCAGGAGCTCCAACTCCACCCAACAAAGCGGTGCTGATGCTAAAGGTTTGCACATTTCCCAAGAAAAAGCCTTCCTGGCAGAGTGCACATCCAACGTCAGGAGCAAAACCAAAACCAGGATCTCCCTTCCCTCCGCAACACGGGAGGATGCTCCGAGCAGCCACGCTTGCCGAGCACTGCAGGAAAACTGCCGGAAAACCTTATCAGAAAATCCTCTTAGCATCTCCCTCCTGATGTAGTGTGGAATTCAGGCAGGAGTAAGGGGGCCTCTGCGCCGCTCCGTGGCTCAAGGACCAAATAAGTGCTGGGCAGCGTCTCTGCGAGGCTGAATTTCACCAGCTTAGAGGTTGGACAGGTTTCAGAAGAGGAACTTAATACCCCTCATTTTAGGACGTGGCTACTCATGAAAGCCCCACAGTATTTATATACCCAAGGAGAGGCCTCCCCATCCATCAGGAAAACCTGCCTTGATCCTATCTGCCCCTGCAGAAAAGGTGGCGCCGCCATAGGCAGCACAAAATGCCAGGACTAGCAAATATTATGAATATTAAGGACGACTCTTTCACAACTAATAAAACGCTGTATTTCACTTTGACTACGCCACGAGTTTTGCAGTAAAAAGGCAGGTTCTCTGTTCTCTGCACCACGGAAGTCACGGCAATAACCATTAACCAGCCCTGGGGAGCAGGAGGGGAGCAAAGCTGCAAGGCTTTAACTAACTCAGAGTTAAAAGAACGTAAAAACAGCCCTGGTTTAACCTAGGCAATGCTTCGCTGCTCAGCCCGGGCACAGAGCCACCCCAGGGGGATTGTATTTACTGGTAACAAAACACCCAACAGAAAAGGGGTCTCCCCAAGGCGCAGGGGAAGGAGCAGAACACGCAGCAGCCTTCGCTGCCGACACAGCAGAGGGTTGGGCTCGAGGGTTAATGCAGTAACGGAGCCGGAGACGTCTCTGCGTCACGGGTATTTGGAGGGTTTCTTGTTTCTTTTGGGGTTTTCTTTCCCCAGTGTCGTTGTTTCCTCTCTTGGCCACTTCTACGCTTTTGGGTGGCGGGTTTAGTTCCTCCCAACTGATGGGTTTTCAGCCTTTGCTGGAGCTAAGGGAGGGGAGAGCTTGCTGGGGGCTGCTCGTGGTGGCAGCTTTGCAGTGCACACACGCTGTAAGGTGTTTCTGAAGGTGTTTGGTGAGGAAAAAACCCAGAAAGCAGAGGCTGTACAGTCAGCACCCACCAGAATAACATCCTCCCTGAAAAGCTGCAAGGATCCATGATTTCCCGCTGTTTCCATTTACCCTGAGCACCAACAAGGACAGGTCCCACCCGCATCCCATCGAGCAGATCTGAGAGCTCCCACTCGCTCCAACACACGCAGCGTGAGGGGGTTCTCCTGGCACGTGGCGCATTCCTCACTCCTGGGAACAAGAACACGTTCCTTCCTTCACCTTCACACGTCGGGAACAGGGAGAAGCCTGGAGACGGTGCTAGCACTTGGGAACAAAACAGGGAAAGCCAAACACATGGCCACGAATCCAACGCGGGGCACCCGGGGCTGCCGGAGCCACCAACTGCTCTGCCCGTTAACGTGCTGCTTCACCAGGAACATGCAGGAAACATCCACTGCCCA
The DNA here is from genome assembly GCA_032273925.1 of Rhynchotus rufescens. Classification (NCBI taxonomy): domain Eukaryota; kingdom Metazoa; phylum Chordata; class Aves; order Tinamiformes; family Tinamidae; genus Rhynchotus; species Rhynchotus rufescens. The sequence goes on along the minus strand of JAVCKT010006089.1, from coordinate 40,728 downwards.
GCTCTCCCCGACAAGGGGCGAGAACACCTTGCTTGAGAGCCCCTTTCTTTGCACCTCGACTGGAAGTCCTGGTTTAATTATTCGTTTTAATTTCCAAGCCAGCAAGGAATTTTGCTTGAAGGACGAGCACGCAGATAACCTTTGTACCCAGAGGTGTAAGGATACAAGCAGACAGTCTGTGCTCTATGAACAGAGAGGCTCTCTCAGTCACACGTATTCCCTTTTTTAAACTTTTTTTTGCAGCATATTTTGGTTTATGGGTTTGCCACATTCACAGTAGATATGGGCAGGACTCATCTGGCCAGTGTGTTAAGAACAGGGGCCCACACACAGGCAACCATCCTATTTGTAAACATGTTTTCACCAACCTGTAGCTAATACCAGGTGCCCCGTGAGGCTCTTCTTCCAATTAACTCCCAGCAAGGGGCCAAGTCTTGCAAAGCTCTGCTCTGAGCATTCAGAAACCAGCCCAGAGGAGCCCCTGATGCCTCCATCACCTCAGAAACCCAGTAACCAACTTCCTCGGCCTGCACTTGTGAGGGAAAACAGAGCAGGCAAAACCCTCCCCGCGTCGCCCGCCTCTCCCGTCGCCGCCTCTCACTCACCACGGGCGAGCGGTGAGAAGAGCATGGTGAGGAAGAGCAGCTGTGATGACCACATGACTGTGGAGGCGGCCTCGGAGGGGTCCCAGCGAAGACGGGCTCGGCCGCAGCGGCGCCTGCCCTCGCTCCCAGCGCCGCGACTGCCGCTCTGCGGCTCACATCCGGCAGCAGCGGGGGAAAACGCCAACCAAAAAGCAAAAATATAATAATAAGAAGAATAAAAAAATCCCACAGCCAGTATCCAGAACGAGACCTGCAAGAGAAAGAAGAAAAAAGAGCAGTCAGTAACGTGGTGAGCCAGGAGGTACTGGGGAGTTTTTGCTCTCCATCCCCTTCTTGTCCTTTGCTACGTACAAGAGGAATTAAAACTTCCCCCTGTGCATAGAGCCAGTGTGTGTCCCTAATACTCCACTTCCCTCTCCTAAGCTTGGGCTGGAATCAGCCGTTTTGAACCCCGTGGCCCAGGAAGTCTGCAAGGGTGGCCAGAAGCAACAAGTCCAACCAGTCTAATGCCTGCGTGGGCACTAATGCCACGTTCAGTAGGTGAGTGATTCTCTCCAGTGGGTCTGGGCCCGGCTTTGGCACCCCAAGCAGAGCCTGGAAGTCCCTTCGCCCCTGAGCTACCTATCACGGTGACTGGCAGCGACTCAGCAGCAGCTCCCAGCTCGTGGGGTATCCCAAACACCGGCCTCGTCCATCCCACACACACACAGGAAAGCACAGGGAAAGCGGCACCTCAGCTGGGAGAGAAACACTCCCTCATTTCCCTGAAAAACGGAGCGCGGCTTCCCGTCATTCCAGTCACGGCTCAATGGCCATGGTGACTCAAACTTGGCAGGAGGAGGGGCGGGAAAAAGGCCGGGCAAGTCCGGAGCTGATCCAGGGCACCAGCCCGAGACCTGGCTCCGTGCTGCCTTCCAAACCATGACAGAGCACGGGGGGTGCTTTGCGGGTCTGTTTGGAGCTCCCTGCTCCCCGTAGAAACAGGACAACTCCCCTCGCATCCCTGGCCAACAGGAGCTTCTCTCTCCGAGCGCAGCCGCTGCTTTTGCCGTCCCTCGTCCTCGCTGCACGCGCGGCACAACCCAAGAAGCCCCATGGAAAGCACTGCTTAAAATAACAATAGTAAATAATAAATTTTACTTCATTTACTTAAAGAAGTAAATAATAAGTCACTTTGCCACAGCATCTCATGAAATCCTTGTCCATACCAGTAAATCCTATTGTTATTTCTTCCATACGAGTGAAGTGCATTTTGTCACTCCCCCCCACTCCTTCAGTGACAGAGGTCGAGAACATCAACAGCAGGTACTGATGCCAAGAACAGCCAGTTCTCCATGGCAGCTCAACGCTAGTCTACAGGGTGGGTGAGAAAGAGAAGGAAACTCGGGAATTTAGCAGGTGGAAAGAGCTAAGAAGTGGGATTTAGAGCAGCACTTCTCAAGGCAGCAGCCCTCTGCCTAGCCAGGCCCAGCCGAACCTGCCCTCCTTCAAGCATCAGACCCACTCCGGATGGTCACATTGGACAACAGCGGGAACAAGAGCACTTCCAAACGGCTTCATTAGTCACAGCCAGACCAAAGGGGCCCACGTTTTTCCTTCTCAAGTTTGCCCCCTTCCCTGGAAACGCAGCTAGCTGAAGCCCACCGAGCAGTAGAATCATAGAATCATAGAATGCCCAAGGTTGGAAGGGACCTCAGAGGTCATCGAGTCCAACCCCCCTGCACACGCAGGGTCACCTAGAGAATGCCAGTAATGCCAGGGTTGCTTTGTGTGCCCTAAGAGCAAAGACTCAGGTGCTTCCCCTGCAGGAGGCTGCTAACGGAGCGCGAGCGCAAGGTACCGCCTGAAAGCACCCTTCCCAAGAGCAAAAGTTGGGGAGTAGTTGACTCTGAGGCTGAGGACTGCAAGCGGAGTTTGAAGCATGGATGTAGCTCCTCATTCTCAGCATCTGCTGCTCGAGACAATTTACTCGGAGCGACAGGGGACGGGCAGAAGGCCACGTGCAGGCTCTGCAGAGAGGGCTCCTAGCTGGCATGGGAGGTGCTGGGGCACCCACTGCACGGCTGCAGCAAGGGCAGGGGGCCCGATGGCCGCTCTGCAAGTGACATCAATGCTGCATCACTTAATAGTCAAGCTCCAGCCTGTCCTCGAAGCAACTTGGGAAGAATGGGATGACCACAGCAAAAACCAGGTCAGTCTTACGTCTTGGACTGGAGGCTGGAGCACGGGGCAGGTGGGAAGAGATGGAGAGCCTTGGAAACACTCAGGAATGTACAGGAATTACACAGGGATCATAGGCACAGATACCTCAAGCACCCAACGCTGCAGCCTTTCGTGCAGCACCTGCTGGTGGCCTCCTGCCACGTACCTCATCAGGGATCCAAAGCAGGAAGGAGTATCCTTCACACGGTACCCCAAGGCATGCAAATATAGGGGAACACCTGCAAAGCCTTCCGAGGTGCAGGGCATCACCCGAGGCTGCTGCGAAACAGGCAAGGAGCTGCATGGGCAGCCCAAGGCCCGACCCCCAGCACGGCTGCTGCTTCACACGAGCTCTGCTAAACCCGGGCACCCAGGAACAACGGGGCACCCTTCACCCTGCGACACCCAGACGCTCCCCGAGGGCCGTGCACCAGGCTCAAACGCACCCGTCGGCAGAAATTCCTTCTATAAGATGGAAACAGCACCCAGGCAGGTGCCCGAGAGAGGCTCCAGGAGGAACGATGTCCCCGCAGGCTGCGCACCGCGTGGCAATTCCTCAGGAGAAGGAAAATCTCCACACTTTTCTTAGACAGATTTCCCCTCACCAAGGAGAAGAATAAAAGGGAAGTGAAAAAACAGGGCTCAAGGGTCGCTTGGAGGCTCACTAAACAGGGGGTAAATCAACGTAACTCGGTATATTTGTTTGATTTAAAATTGGTGTGACTTTTAATCAAATCTCCTGCTTTTTTCTTTTCCTTCAGGAACAATTCACGATGCTGAACACTGGGGTTTGACTCTCAAAACACTTATTTGTGCCTCAAGACAAGCAACATGCGGCCGGTGCGGACAAGGGAAGAGGATACCTACTACAATTATCCATTGTAATCCATTACATTTATGGCTATCATTCCATATGTACAGATCCAGGGTCCATATGTATAGGTCTAGGCTTTGCATGGCAAAAGAGGCAGCTCCAAGGAGGAAATCAGCTGAAAATTTCCCCCCAAAATAAATCCCTAGGAGATTTAACAGCACTTCTTCAAGCAAAGTCTGATCTTAAGGGCAGAGTTTTGCAGCTGTGAGATCACAGCAGAAAAATAAAAATCCATTTTTGGGAGGAACTTCTTGTATCACTGCATTTCCTCACCCTGGAGCTCCTCTCCCTATGTACATGTAACACAAGCAGCAATAATAAAGGGAAAGGGCAGCATCTGACTGAGCAGCTGCAGTGAACACGGCTTTTCTGTATATGTAAAAACGAGTCTCCGATGGCTTTTTTATTCCATTATTCCATTACTCTTTTCCCAGATGGATGGGATGAGGTGTTATTTGTTTTGCGCTACAAAGATGTAATTTCCTTCACTTTTTGGGGACAATTAGGAAATTAGCAAGCGATATAACCAAGGTTAATTGTTTTTCTCATTCAAAACAGCAGCGCTGGTAAGAAAGGAGTAAGAAAGAGACCATTCATGGGCGCACCACAGTGTGCCCACACAGGCACACTATCAAATCCAATTAAAACAAAAAAAAACCTCACACTGGCAAATGAGATTAATGGCAAAAGCCAGGTGAATAACACATTTTAGAAGAAAGTTATCAAGGAAAAAAAAAGTTAAATTTAATTGTCTTGCAGATCTGTTATGATGTAATAAATGGCTATTAATGTTTAGCAGCAAATTGGGTTTTAATGATCGCTGCTATTTTGGGCGGGTGGGTGACACGCAGTTTAAGCCTAGAGCAGATTGATGTCTCGCACCAGGGCGATTCTGGCGGGCGACTCTCCTTGACTTAACCTCTTCACACCCCACGAGACATTTAATATAATTTCATTTCTAATAGACTGCAAGCCAATGGGATCGTATTTGCTCCTAGTGATGTTTCCAATGAGAAATAAAATCAATGAGGTTTGCGCTGCAGATAAGTGCAAGTGATTACTTAAGTGCAAGTGGCTCGGAAAATAGGAGGAGGGCTGTATTATTGGAGCAAATGATGCCAATTAAGCAACGGCCTTGAGGGGTGCCAAGGCCTTTGGACGATTTCCGACCTTGCTGGGTCGAGGAAATCTTATCTACGACTTGCTCCTTCGTGGGCAGACTCGAACAAACAAACAAAAAAGGTCATGAATAGGGAGAATTTTGCCTCCATTTCCAGTCCAAGAGAGGAGCCTTAAATATTCATACGCACAATGTGTGAGTGAGTAAGTCACTCTCCTTAATCCTCCATTTTTTGGAGGAAAAAGTATTTTTACTGCATCTCTTTGATGCACAGATGCATTTGCTATTTGTAGTCCTCTAGTAGATGGCACTGCCTAACCCAACATCAAGTTAATAAATGGGATTCCTTCTCCTCTCCCATCTCTTTAGAGAAGGATGGAAGCTGAAGGACAAGACCCTGGCCACCCTTTCTTGAACTCCCTTGCCCAGCTCTGCTCAGAGATGCGCCAGGACCAGTCCAAGGCAGGTGCCTCCATGTCCAAGGCAAGCACATGGACTACACACCCCTCCCAGCCCCTCACGGAGTCACGGACGACTGTGACTTACAGTCAGAAGCGGCTACAGCTTCGCGCACTACAGCTCTTCTCTTGGTACTACAAAAGGAGGAGCTTTACGCCAGCAGCTCTCGGAGGATAAAATATTTATATAATATGGATCGCACGCACTTCTCTTTCCCTTTTGAAGTGAGGCAAAAGACAGATATTTCCAGCTGAAATTACACGAGGGATCTTAAGCAAACACACGTTTCCAGCCCCACTGGAACTGAACCAAGAACTCCACGCTGAAGCCCCAGCTCTTGCGTCACACCCGGAGACATTAACCCCATGTGGCAGCCAGGTCATCTCCTTAAACAGTGACCCCCTATTTTTCCTTTTTTTTTTGCAAAACAGTCTTTAGAGGCCCCACACTCTCTTCCTGCAGAAGAAGAGCGACCAACTCCAGCAAGCAGGTGCCCTTCTTTAAAGGGTGCCGTAAAACTTGCAAACAATAAAACGTTTGGGTGGGCGAGAGGCTAATATTAATTAATTCCTGGAGTGCTTTCTTGCAGGAATTAATTGCGAGGGCAATGAGGACACACGTGCTCCCCGAGCAGCACGGGAAGGGGAGCGAGATCCTCACCCTGCTTTCCTGCCTGGGTCGCCAGCAGCCCCAGGGGAAGATGCAACCACTTTGAGCTACCCCATCTTACACCTCAAAATGCCTCAAATTCAACACATTTCTTAATGGCCCCGCATAGAGCATCGGTCACTAAGAGATTCCAGGGGAAGCTGAAGGGTGTTCCTGATGCTGAAGGTTACTTCAAGTCTCTGCCCTTGGTGCTTTCTCATACGGGAAAAGAGAGAGGAAGATATTCTCTATTTTAATTCTGTAGTATTTGTATGTACAAGCCTGCTATGTATATGAAAGGGCTGAAAGAAGTTAACACCATGAACCACAACATGTTTTCTCCCTTCACACGTTATCTTCCATACCCTTTACAGCCTTTGCAGAGATGGTTTTAACTGAAGCTTCCTCAGTGCCTCCCCTGCTACTGCTCCGATGTACCCGCTCCTGCTCAGTGCCCCCCAAAACTCAGGGAATGAATGAGGTGGTTGCAGAGAGCACGAGGGGAGCAGAGCCACCCTGCTCCACATGAGCAGCCTCACTCCGAGTTTACCAGAAGGCTCCAATGGATTTCACTGATATTCTGCATTTTTCAATACACTCCAGCCAGCATGAAAGGCAACCTAGAAAACTGCTTTTCCCCAACGTAGTTTTTCCGTAGCCAGGTTGTGATGGGCAGGAGTGGGAATGGGGAGAGCAGGTACAGTCTGTCAGCAGCAAGGGGTTGGCTGCTTGCTGCCGCTGGTGCCGCTCGCCACCTCCTTTCCCAAGGAGATCCTGCACCATTTTCTGCTCCTAAACGGGGAACTCAACCCATGATGTGCGGCACTTAGATGAGGACAGAGAAAATTCCCAGGTGTTTCTCACCGCCAAGGAGGGAGGAGCGGCCAGGGAGGAGAGCTCGGACACGGCTGCACATGGAGTCACATGGAGTCATGCACTGGCCATTGCCAACCAAACATCTTCTCAGTGGTGACCACCGACAGGACTGGAGGACACAACCACAACCTGGAGCACCAGAAGGGCCACAGGAACTTCAGGAAAAATCCCTGAGCAGGGAGAGTGCCAGAGCCCTGGGACAGGCTACCCAGAGAGCCTGTGGAGTCTCCTTCCCTGGAGATCTTCTAGATCTACCTGGACGTGACCAGGTGTCCCGTGCTCTGGGTGACCCTGCGTGTGCAGGGAGTTGGACTCCAAGGTCCAAGGACTTGGACTCATCTCGAAAGGTCCCTTCCAACCTTAAGGATGCTACAATTCTTGCAGCACCGAAGGAGGAAAACTCCCAGGAATTTCCCTCCCGGTTGCAGCTCTTTCCTTCTGCAGGGAGCCTCTCCTTTCAGCAGAACGTGGCTCTTTCCTAACGCCAGGAAATCACAGTTCCTGCAAAAACATGGTACCTGCCTTGCAACCTGAGTTGTGCCAACTCTTTCAGAACAACATACGCAGATTTGCCCTTATCCTAGCACTGCAAATCCACATGACCTCTATGTTTTGCCAAAACAACCTAGTGATCAAATTCAATATTTCTCAAGTGATTTTCTTCTGATTATTCAGTTAGAAAACACTCTTCCTGTTATGGCTTCATTTAGTGGTATCCTTTTTTCTCAGAACTGAAGAAAACCTTTCTGGTCAATACACAATTTTAAGAAAAAAAAGTCCATTTGTTGGGGAAAAATAAGCCCTGCTCAAGTGAACACTGTTAATTTCTCGTTAATTCCAGGTTAATTCCTGTTCCTCCTCATGAGAGCTTTCCAGGTCTACAGCTTCTCCACCTGGGTTGTGCTTCAAGGCCAAACCAAGGCGAAGGCTCCTCGCAGCTCCCTCAGCTTCTGCCCATCTCGCTGCTGTCATGTAAATTGTCAGTTTTCTTTGAAACGTGGCCAGTGCCCTAAAAGAGGTCCCTGCCATCACCTTAAGCAAGCACCGTGCAGGCCAGTTTGCCCATGCAGAGGAGAAGGGACTCCCAGGAGCACTTCGGCTATGGGAGGCGCGAGGGCCACGATGCTGAGGATAACCAGCACAGGGAGAGCTCGTCTGTGCCAAGCCAATAATCCCTATCGATCCTGCAAGGCTGCCTTTCCACGCTCTTCACCTCCTGGGGTATTTCCAGCACTTTGCCAAACCAAAAGCGGGGGCCGAGGCAGCTAATTAATCCCCTGGAATCACAGCTCGATAGTTCTGTAAAGCCTTGGTCGCTCCAGAGTGCTTAATACTCATGTCAAAGTAACGTATGCAAAGAAGAACACTGGGCTTCAAAGCAGTTCTGCTACATATACATCATGAGAGCTTAACCACGACAACCTTAGGTGACCCAAGGCTAAATGGATTTCACCTTCAGGGCCAAAGAAGTTAGATCCAAATCCTTTTTGTCGTAACCTACGTCGCTCTGATCCAAACGAGGCAAAATTAAATGACCAAAACCACGTGTCCCGCTACATAATGACACAAATGGGGTGAATCCATACACGGGCTTATTTTAATGTTCATCTAGAGGGAAACATGAGGTGGCTCCAGGAGACCTGGTTATGAACACGTGTCTCTCTAGGCCATTCTGCCCACCCAGATGGACACCCTTTTGGGAAGGCATCTACCACCTTCTTCCCAGCCAGCTCCTTCTCAGGCTTACCGTGGTTTAGGAAGGTTAGAAACCAACCTTATGGGATAAAAACATCACCAAGAGGGATGATCCAGGCCTTGATCCAGGAGGTACTGAATTGCTAAATGGAAAATATGGCCTCCAGGTCAGGAAGGTGCCATCCAAACTGGAGCACCCTCACGAACGACAATGCTTGGTATGAATTCGGCCACCCTTTTCCAAACTAAGAAATTCAGTAGCATCGAAAATGTAGCTCTAGATCTACGGTATTTCCCTTCCTCTCTCTTCCAAAATAATTCAGTTTTAAGCATATCCTTTACCCAAACGGTCTGCCCATTAACAGTAACGGTTTCTTAAGGGCATCCACATAAAAGACGCAGCGGCGTCGAACGAGCTCCCAGAAAACAGCTGTAAATCCTCATCTCGCAAACAAACACTTAATGAAACTGGCTCATGGTCCCTCGCTCCTCTCTCAGCGAGGAGACGTTTTAGTCACTGCTGTTAATGTCTCCTCCAGCTTATTTGATCCCCCTCTCTGTGCTCAGGCTCATGGGGCAAGTACTTCTCCCCACCCAACACCAAAACCAGCAGGATTTGGGCTGCTTCCAGGAAAATGGATCAACTTTTCATGCCAGTAAAAGGCGAAGTAAAAAGCTATCCCAGTAAAAGGGGCAACAGAAACCAGTTACTCCAGTTTGCCAGAGCAGCAGCAAAGACCATGTGGAGGAAGGAGTTTGCCTCCTGTTGCCTCCAACATAATGGGAGGGCTTGCTCCCTTTGAAAGGCTCCTTTCAGTGGTACATTGGGGATCTGCATCCTGCTAGGAACACTCCCTACCAAAAAGTAGCCATTGGTTCCTAAGGCTGCAGTCTCGTGAGACAAGAAAGGAGGTTGGGGACGAGCACAAGGGCAAACGCTCGTCATGGTGCTCCGAAGAGCACTGGAGAGGTGAGCTCAGCTGAGCTGCACCAGCTCCCACCGACAAGCAGCAAAGCGGAGGCCACCCTGGCCCCACCTGCACACGAACATTGTAGTGTTTGGCAAGGGTGAAGCTGGAGATATTCCAGTCCGAGGCAAAGGAGAAGTTTGCACTGATCCCGTTTCCTGGGAAGGCATGTCTTGGAAGGGACCTTGCAACACAGCTCCTCAGAAACCCCAGGCAACAGGTGATGGAGTAATCTGGGAATAGCGGAAGGACTTGGCGATGTCGCCCTCAGCTTTGCTGGCCTTGTGCTAAGAGGCTGCTCTTCAGCTGAACACAACTGCCCACTACCTTCATTCCTAGGACTTGCAAAGGGCTAGAAACTTCTACCCCACCCAAGCACGGCTGTAGAAGACTATGCAATAAAAATGGTATCTCCTCAGTACAGATCCTTCCCAAGCCAGGAGAAGGAGAGAAGCACCTACTCTTTCCAAGGCATCATCACATCCTAGCGCCTTCTACAACAAACCCCTTTGAGGAGGAACCAACCTTTAGAGCTGATGGAGAAGAGCAGCTGGAAATCGCACTACAGAGCAGGCCAAGAGCCACGTGGTCCTCAAAGCACGGCCTCCACTGCCGGCCTCTATCACCATGAAGGCCGCCCAAGACCACGAGCAGGCAGCCAACAGGCACGGGGACAGCCTCCCTCCAGCACGCGAGCTGCCTTCCGACAGCTGCTTCCCTAAAGGAAAGATGAACTCGAGAGCAAAACAGGGACCTTGGCAACCAGGTGCTCACCAGGGTGTTGCCTCCACAGCAGAGGGATTTGGGGAGTTCAGACTTGCAGGCGGCAGGTGCTGATGAAACTCCCCTCCCGGGGCGCGGTGACCAACAGCAAACAGCGCACGGAGGCGCACGCGGGGTCCTAAGCTCACGGCACCTCCTGCACGGGCTTAAATAAGAGCAACGGAGTAACAAGGGCAAGCCCAAGTCCCACAGCTGGATAAGTTTTGGGAGGACATGACTTGGGCAGGGCTCCACGGAGCTGCTCAGGTGTGTGTTGGCCAGCATTTTGATATATATTGATACACTTAAGTACGTGTGCAAGGAAGCACAAACACAGCACAGGCACAAAAACCACGTGCAAAACGTCCACGGGAAAGGCTGCGTTTCCAGGAGGCGGCGCACTCAGGCTCGAGCCTAGCCTCACAAAGCTGATGGATCCCTTTGGGCTGGCAGCAAACCTGAAGCTGGGATTCTCACCCCATGACGGGGACCGGAGATGCCAGGATTCCCAGACAAACCAGGGAGCCTCCCAGCCAAGGGATCAGGGAAAAGGCGCTTTTGAATCCTGATTTTCACTGCAACCCCTTCCCATCAGCCATGACAAATGCACAACCAAAGAAAGCGCTGAGCTCCCCAACCAGGAGCCAGGCCAGACCCATCCTCTGCTTTTCAGAGCGGCCAGCAGCACAAACCAGTCCTAAACAGGTGAGGATTTAGCCCAAAGAGACCTCCTTTCAACCACTGTGATGTGCTGTGTCACAGGCTCGGCCGCTGCGCCCTCCGCCACAATGGGAAAAAATACTGAGGGATGGGAACAAATGGGAACTGATTCGGAGCCGCACACACAAAGCATTTAACTTCATCTGGGCCATCAGAGGTTTTTAATTAGAACAATAAATTCCAACAATAAAAAAGCCCTATTTTCTGCAGAGCCAATGGCTTCTACGGTAATCAAAGAAAGGCTGGTGATCGGCCAAAACAAGCCTGGAAATGGGCTGCAAGTGAAGGGAGCGACTAGAAACCCAGTGCTAGGATTGCACGTGCCCGGATAACCAAGTGTGGAAACAAGGTGTCACCTCAGGTATTCCCCAACCATCCCCAACACTTCATACCCACTACGGGACAGGAGTGCGGGGGGACTGCAGACCATGACGTGCTGCAATGGGGTATCTTGCTATGGTTCACTGTGGGAACGGCCTTCATGAGCCAGCATGCCTTAAATTTCATCTCACCTGGAACTTTCAGATCAAGAAATGGGCTCCAGAAGAACAGGGCCCTCTCTGCTCTGTGACTCCCATTCCCTAACCCAGGCAGTGCCCGTTTTAATGGCTTGGATTGGGAGCAAACTGCTCTTACATCTCTGGCCTTCTGTCTGCTGCAGCCCCTCAACATTACTGCTAATAAAAATGCTTTATAAAAATAATAAGAGACTCACAGTCTATAAAAGTAAATAGTTGTTATAAATAACAGTGCTGCAGCTTATTCTTTAGTTTTCAAAAAAAAAAATATCAGAACCCTGACCCCCTGGGTGACAAGAGAGACTTGGAGAGGGCCTGTCCTGCTGCCCTAGCCCCAACCCAACTCACAAGCTTGTGCTCTGGGACAGCAGCCCAGCTCACTGCCTAGAGGGAGGAGAGCCCAACCAAGAAGGCCCCGGGCATTCGGGTCAAACCACCAGTGCAGATGGACACAAGTGAGGGCCTCCCTGCTCCGGGTTGCACCCAACCCCCTTGGCAGAGCTCGGTGAGACAATAAAGCTGGACGGTGACCGTGGAGCGAGCGGGAAAGCGGGACCAAGGCTAACTCAGCAAGCCTAGCTCAATGAAAAACGTGCCTCAGCCCCAGAGCCAGGCGCCATCCTGCAGCCCCTCTCCCGCACCGAACACGGGCTCGACCCCGTGTCCTTCCCAAAGCCGCTGAGGCACCCACGGAAGGCAGCCAGGAACCTCTGGGTGCACACATATTCCCTGGGGAGGTGCCACCAGTCCTGTCCGTGCCAATGCTCCTGCGGGACCATCAGGGAGCCGGCTCGAGTGCAGGCAGGCGACAGGACATGGCCCTTGCCGCAGCTCCGCTGGCTTTGCTGCTCTAAGAGGCCTGATCAGACCAGCTCTCACCCCCAAAACTGTGCTGCACGGTTGGGCTTCACAGAGTTTCAAGACTTACGATTCAAGAGAACAATCTTCCTAACTAAACCCAGCTTGGAAGGTGTAAACCAGAATGTTCTTTCCCTACCAAACGCAAAGCTCGCAGCTGGTGCCGTGCCAGGACGTGCGTCCGTAAGAGCACCGGTGAAAGGGCCACGGAAAGGACCGCTCCATCTGCCACCCTGTGACAGGACAGGCCTTCTTCCTCCTCCTCCTCCTCCTCCTCCTCCTCCTCCTCCTCCTCCTCCTCCTCCTCCTTCTTCTCCTCCCAGGGGATTGTAAAGACCCTAATTCCCGCGCGGTGCCGAGACGGGAACCACAAACTGCTTGTCGTCAGGAGCCATATGCAAGGAGCAGGGCGCCCGCAAAGCAGGGGATTAGGGCCCGGCCTTAATCCCGCGCCTGCTGCTCATTCCCGCCGCGCCCCTCCACATCCAGCACATTTCAATCCCGATGCGCACCCCCAAGCCACGAGGAAATTAAAAGCACAATAAAAATAAGAGCCTTGCATAACTGAGAGGCGCGTGAAGGTGGGAGGGTGGTTTTTGTGCCGGTTGAGCCCCAGAAGGAGGCAGAGCCGCGGGGCAGCAGAACGGGACCGGCTCTGGGCAAAGGCAGCTCCCGGTGGCGCCCAAAGCTGCACAGGTTCCACAAGAGCAGCAACGAGGTGGCCCCGAGGAGCAGGGACAGGGACAGGGACAGGGACAGGGACAGGAAAGCGGGGTCGGCTAGCCCAGGAAATCGTCGCTCCTTGGGAGGCTGCGTCCTTGTCTCCCAGCAAGTCCCAGGTGCCACAAAACCAGGTTTTACAAGACCTGCCCAAGAGCCCATTCTGCCTTGCCAACATTCACCATCGGCCATGGACATCTCAAGACTCCTCGTCTGCTTTTGACTTCTCCAGCTGCATCTCACTGGCATTAAGATGGGAAAACCACGAGGCCCCGGGGTTTCTGCAGTGTGCATTAAACCTGCCCTGCTGAGGCAGACATACCCTTGCACAGCAGGCCGAGGTTCCCACCTCCCAGCAGGCTTTATCTGGCTAACAGCTTTGAAAATAAAGCCGTTTTTTAGAGCAAAACAATCACAGACCTGGCCAGCTGGGAAGGACTTGGGAATGCCATGGGCATCACCTCTCTCCTATTCCAAACGTCTTGGAAATCAACCCAAGCGCTGAACCCAAGTTGAACCCAAGAAACTAACTCAAGAAACCAATCCAAATATTGAACCCAAGAAACCAATCCAAGAGCTGAACCCAAGAAACCAACCCATTTGCTGCTCAAGCCAGGCCCTCCTTGAGCGCCCAAGTGACATTTCACCCCACTGTGCGCCATGGTGTCATTAGTTTAAATCCCTTTCACAGCCAGCTCACAGGTCGGTGGGGCACAAAGCACGACCACAGAGAGGAATCAGCACCTGCAGCCCGCGGTGACATCAGTCCCGCTGGGCAATCGGGCTGTGATGCCCGTTGTGTTTATGGAGGTTTACAGTACAGCTACCAACCTGAGCCCCCAAAAGGACGTGGGGAAGCACTGTAAAAAAATAGGGAAGAAAAAGTGATTCTGTGATCGGCTGAGGGCCCGTGGTGGACACGGCACAGATTTGGCTCTGCCTCCTCCCCGCAGCTCTGCTAATGAGCTGGCCAATTAAGAGTCAACACAGAGGCTGGGAAACCACACCAGTTTCAATGACAAATCCCCAGCTACAGGTCACTGTGGCTATCTGGGATCAAGTTTGGGGTTTGGGACTAACTTTGAGGTTGCTTTGTTGCAGTTTTCGCTTCTGTTTAAGGAATCAACGACAGTTTGGGTGAAAGACTCTGGGCGCCTAACCCAAGCCAAGCTCACTGTGGGCTCCTCATGCCACCGGCCTCAGCTCAGTGTCCCCGCTGTCCCAGGAGGCCAAACTCATCCCAGGGCCACTCGGGAGCACTGCAATGCTCACGTCCAAGGAGCTCCAGCAACAAAACGGAGCCGGACTCCTGCTCTCGATTTTCATCCCCACCTATCAGCCCCCCGTTTATCTCATGGCACCGAGCGACAAGGAGCCCTCTGGAAATAACCTTTAACAGAAAGCTCCGTCACCGAAATAAAGAAATGCCAGCGCTTCTCCGAAACCCCATCCTTCTGCTGAAACTAATTACGAGAAAGCTGTTGCTTAATGAAACTTTGCTTGAATATGACTTACACTATTCCTAAGTTTGCTTTGGACGGCATCCAGCTTTTTAAAATTAAATATTAGCAGTATGCTAGCCTCTCAAACAAACCTAAGCATGGCAGGTTAGTATTTTAGTAGGGGTTTTCTGCTTCTTTTTTCCTTTCCCTCCTCCCAAGGTTGGCTCCCTAATTGACTCGCTGCTTCCAAGCCCGCGAAGTCCGAAGGTTGCGGAGAAGAAATTGGCACTTCCAGGGAACAGCGTCGTCTCTTCCCTCAGAGAATCGACTTCAGGAGGCAAAATCCACACACAAAAGTCCACAAGCAAAAGGGGTTGTTGTTGAGGCACCGATCCACACGGAGAAGCTGGGAGTTTTGGAAAAGCCTACAACTTACATCGAGGATGGGGGGCTGGAAACCAAGCTGGCCAGGCTCTCGCCTCGCGGCTTTGCACAGCAGCCTCCTTCCCGCACGCACTTGCATCACGCCCTCCACGCGAAAACGCGCATGGAAAGCAGATTTATTCCAGGAAACATCTGCAAGGATCCTCTTAGAGGAGAGTTTTAGGGGAAAATAGGCTGCTTTCCAGCAGCTCTTCACTCCAGGGGTCCAGTCATGCCCGCAGAGCCCCAAACTTGCCCTCCAGTGGGTGCCTGGCCTGCAGCATCCCAGGCAATGCCAGGGCAATGCTGCTCCGTGTGCTTCCCGGCACACGGGACGGGCGATTCAGGCGCCCCACACGGAGCCCTGCTCAGCTCTGCGCATGGCCCCTCCTGAAACTGGAGGGTTTCGTGAGGAGCGACCCAGCTGCAAAAATATTTGTCAGCGCTTCGTTACTGCCAAATGAACCCTGCAAGCGCACGCGTTTCCTTAAGAGACACTTGAAAGGTAGAGGCGGTTTTTTAGATTTTTTTTCCCCCCTGTTCTGAGTTTTTTCTCTCATTTAAGCCCAAAGCTGGTAGCAATTTAGCACAATTTGCGATTGGGGACAGCACGTGGTAAAAAGGAGCAGGCACAACCTCCTGTCCAGGTTGCTTCTAGTTCCCACCTGCGGACAGAGGTGCATTTTGCACCACTCCTGGGGCGGGAGATGGATCCCTAGGGATTTACCAAGGCGGAAAGGCAGCAGGGAAGACACCGGTCACACGTGGCCATAAACCCCAAGGAGGCTCGAGGCAGCGAGCAGGACGCAAAGCAGGGCCAAGCTGGTGCTTCAGGAAACGACATCCCAGCCAACGCTGCCCCCACCTTCTCACCAGCAAATTCTCTAACTCCCCCTCCCCAAAATTAAACCAGGGATTAAATGCTGAGGTTGGCAGTCGGTCACTGACACATGTCCTGGGGGCTTGTTTCTTCCCTGGCGTGTCCCGGGATAAGGCTGCTGTTTTGGCCGCTAGTAAAGCAATTTCTCCATATATGCCATATTTTCACGCTCCCCTTTTCCTTCTTGCCCTTCCTCTAATCAATGGGATTTCCCACACTGATTTTTCAGGAGTTCTTGGGAAAATCAAAGGAGGACTTGGATGCACCAGCAGTTTCCTGCGCGGATGTGGGACTCGAGGAGGGATGTTCCCAGGGAACAGGAGGAACAAGGCGGCAACGAGATCCCTGGCAGCACCAGAAACCTTCAGGGCTGCTCTGCCCTAGTCCCAGCTTGGAGTACCAGGGAGAGAGGCCAAGCTGAGCTCAATCTGCATGCCTGGCGGGCTCCGGCAGTGGGAGGACATCCCGGATTGGGAGAAGAGAGGAACCGTGGCCTCTGGGGGACGCAGTGCTGCAGGCAGACCCGTACCCTTGCTACGTGCCGGGTGTGAGCGGATGCCGCCTGGGAAGCCCTTCCCACAGCAGCCTCTGCTCCACACAGGGGCTGCTGGGCTTTGCCCACCTCCTCCTCTTATTCCCTCTTCTTCTAAATTGCCCTTTGCCATAGACACCAGGGACTTCTAAGGGCTCTGAGGGTCCTTAGGCTGAAATCACTCCTGCTCCCACAGCTCCCCAAAGCTGCCAGTTCAGCCCCACATCCACCAGCCCCACAGCTTGTCCTTCTGCAGGAGAGATCTGCAGGCTGGTGCCAAGGAGGGACAAGTTCAGGGTCCGGAGCTCAGCCCTCCCGTGCTACTCTTGTCCTCAGCAGCACCCGACCACCTTCCCAGTGGAAAGCAGCTGCCACCGAACACTTATTACTGCTTTGATCCTGCGGCAGCCTCCAAAGAATTCCCAACGCAACCCCAAGGCCCATTCCGTGGCGATTTGGGAAGCACGGCCAGGGTGCTCCAAGTCATCCGCTCGCCCCTGCACAAGGATCTCTGCTCTGGTGGCAGGAGGTGGCTGACCTGCACCCACTGCCCACGCAGTGACGTCCCCAGAGCCTCCCTGCCCACTTCAGAGCGGAGAGCTGGAGGGCCGAGCGCCGGCAGGGCTGCCTCGAGCAGCATCACACCAAAAACAACAGAGCAAGGCAAAAAACTGAAGGAAAAGCCCCCGCTTCCTACAGATTCCTACACGGAATGGCCTACATATGTAGGATTATTCCTACACGGACAAAGTCGCACCCAAAATTCCAGCCCTTTGCCCAGGGGAAACCTGAGCGGCGATGGGTGCCTGGCTCCTAACTCTGCTTGGATGCAAACAGCTCTGAGTCAGGGATCCTTAACAGAATGGAAAGCATCAGGGAAAAGGTAGAGCTTCCAGGGACTAATTATTCTCTTCCAGGAGTAATCCCTGCACTTGTTAAGGCTCCGTCATATAATTATTAAACAAATTCTGCCTGACCTGGAACTTCCTTCCTATGAAGCTGCCAGAGCCCTGGCACAGGCTGCCCAGAGAGGCTGTGGAGTCTCCTTCCCTGGAGATCTTCCAAATCCGCCTGGATGCGGCCAGGTGCCTGGTGCTCTGGGTGTCCCTGCTGCAGCAGGGAGCTGGACTGGATGAAACTGAAACGAGGGTAGACAAGTAGCTTTTAGTTGTGTATTTATATTGGTGTGCATATTTATATTTGTGTGCATACCCACACACCTCCACCCGCACACACACATATGTGCACACACACGCAGCACGGTGCTTGCAGTGCTGCTTGTTTCTTGGCAGATACTTCACTTGCCCTCCTAAAGCCACTCCTAGAGCTTTCCCAGGGAGAAATACCAGAGAATTTTACTTGTTGACTGCGTGTCTCCAAGCAGGATTGCTCCACAGGCCTGAAGGAACAAGCATCCCGAGTCTACCAACCTGGAAAGCTTTTTGCTTTCTGCCTCAGGATCAGGTTTGCTGTGGAGGTTGTTCTCTCTCCCTCTGTCTGGAAAACCAGCCCAAATCCAGGTAGATCAACAGACACGGGGCAGGGCCAAAGAGAGCCCTTTTCCTTTCCTTGCGCTAACTTGCAAGTCATAAAAAATAATAAAACTCAGGCTTAAGCCCTGGGAACCCAAAGCAGGGAATGATTCCTGCTCCTTCGCTGCCGTCCTCCTCAGCTCTCCTAATTCAGGCCATGTTTAATCTAGGCATAGGAAGCCCACATTTGTTTCTAATAACAGGAGGAAAGTAATGAGACGTCAAGGAACAGTTTCCTTAGGCTGGAGACTTCAAAGGTGGCTCTGGCAGTTTGTCCCACATTCCCTGCGTGTGTCAACGAGAAGATTTTTCTAGGGAGCAACTGCCCATTTAAAATAATTATAAGCCGCGACTTAAACCTGGGCTGCACATGGGCTTAGGTTAAAACACACACAGCATTATCTGCTTGTCAGCATGAGCCTCGTGTCAGGGAACACGCGGATCCAGATGCTGCATCTCACCACATCCTCACGTTCCCAAGGTGGGGAATGGGCAGCATTACCCCAAAGGAAAGCTCAAGGCGGCTCAGTCTAACTTAGGCCATGGGGCTCTGCACTAGATCAAGTGCTCCCACGTGTGTGAATTCACACCGGGGCTATTACGCTCATGTGAACAGGGCCAATGTTCACCTCTGAAGAAGAGCTGGTGCCCACTATTACTGAAATAAAGGTGAATTCCCCCCTTCACCATCGGTTTGAAAATATGATGCCCAATGCACTTGAAAGCACATTTCTTCTCCTGCCTTCTTCTGCCTTTCTCTGTCCCTTGGCTCACTGACTTGGTCCACCAGAACCCACGAGATGTTTCCAGTGAGCTCTGTTCTAAGCCAGCACCTGGTTTTGTACCACAAACCAGGGAGAAGCTGAAGCCTTTTGGAAATCTAACTGGTCTAACAGGATACCTGGAAAGCACCAAGTGTCATCGAAGCCGTAAGGAGCGACCATGTGAGAACCACACTTGCTCCCTCCACCGCGCAGCACTCACAGTCACTGCCACGTGGATTTGGAAAGGTACCTCAGAGGCTGCAGGCGAAATGTTCAGGCGGGAAGCGAGCCCTGGCACTCATCTGAAATGTTCCTTAAATAAAAGCACAGCAGCAGCGGCCTCTTTGTCCACAAGTCGTCAGGAAGCGACGGGTTAAGGCTCTGAACAGCCCTGCCTTCCCAGCAAGGACGGGCACCTCCCGCTCCCCTCCACTCTGCCCCTCTCCATCGCCTGGACCTC
The DNA here is from genome assembly GCA_032273925.1 of Rhynchotus rufescens. NCBI lineage: Eukaryota > Metazoa > Chordata > Aves > Tinamiformes > Tinamidae > Rhynchotus > Rhynchotus rufescens. Next base: position 21,670 of record JAVCKT010006089.1, on the reverse strand, counting down.
TCAGATCACCTGGCCAGGTAGCACAGCTGGGGAACAAATGCAATTTCCTTGGCCTGAAGGTTCAGCAGGAGCTTCCTTAAATTTAAACCAAATGTAAACCAATCCAAACCTCAACCTGTTTGGGTCTAGGTGACCCTGTGTGTGCAGGGGGGTGCACTAGATGAGATCCAAAGGTCCGTTGCAGCCTTTATGATTCTGTGATTAAGTTGCTTTAAAGCTAAACAGAAAAGAATACCCAAGATTTTCCCATTGCCCTCGTGCAGCACTCAAATGCAGAGGGTGAAATGCAGAGTCCTTGGGCTAGGGCTCAGCAACACTCCACAACTGCAAACATCCACCTCAACACTGCGCTGAGCATCTCCGGACACCTCTACACAACACAACAGTGGTGCCTAAAACACTGTCCATGGAATACCTGCAATCCACAGCGGGAAAGCACTTCCCAAAGAAGGATCTATTATCCCCCGCTCTTTGGGATGACGCGTTCGCTTGGTAATAGCAGGGGGTTGGGAAGGCTGCAAGAATCAAATGACAGATTTTGAGGCACAGCCCATGCACATCAAACAATCTACCTTCCAATAATGGGAAAAAAGAAAAACAGGCCTTAAAAGCAGGGAGCAGGAGAGGGAAGTTGCAACAACACCAACATAGAGTGCTTATTATTATTTTAGAGTAATTATTATTTACAGAACTGGGTGTTTGCTGCACGCCACACAGTGTGGATAGGACCTGATAAAAGCAACCTGCTCTTTCTGCTGTCGCCTTTATTCAAGGCTTTAAGAGCTTCATTTAAGAGCTATATTTTCATTTATTTATTTAAGAGCTTTACCTAAGACACACCTAGACTTCACGCCACCAGCATCCTCAAGTCTTAAAAGGCGAGTTCCAAAAATCTTTCTTTTTTAAAAAAAGCTGAACTCCATAGGTATCCATTGTCCACTGCCATCCAGCCTCGTACTCTTTCCTCTCCCCATATATCATGCAGATATTTGTATGCACATGCAAATGACATGCAAATGAGATGTGCATATGATATGCATATATAGAAAATATTTGTTATCGTGCAGATAAACAGGTCCTGCCAGCAGGTTAATATTGAGGCTGTTTGCAAAATTTTCTGTGCAAAACAAATTTCTAACTTGCTTTTCAGAAAACAAGATGAAATAAATATATGAAAAGCTCCATTCTAGGTCTCCCGGGGTCAACATTTCCCATGTGAATCACTACAAGCAGAGCCCTCTGGCAAGCGACGGGGAAGGACACTCATCCCGCCACCCCGTGGCCCTGAGAGCCAGAGAAAATCTGGGAAGCAGAGCGGGAAGCGCCGGAGGGTGGATGCTTTGGGAGCCCTCCACACAGCCCGTCTTGCCTTGACTCATAAGAAGGAGAAATTAAAACAAAATCTCAGGGAGTCATCGCTCTACACACCTACCTGGGCCCATATTCCAGCCACCTTTTACAACACAGACTTAATTGAACACCGGTCTCGCCCCGCAGAGGTCAGTGACGTTGGGCACGTAAGGAAAAAGCACAAGCTCCACATCAGGGCAGCTCTCTGCTCATGGAAAAGGCAAAAATTCCTGTGGAAACGCAGAGCAGGCACTGACCACGAGCGCTGGCACATGGGAATTCTTTTCACCTGGGAAATTTCTGGCATTTTCTAGAAGAAAATTAAAGCTCCAAAGCAAGGCAGGCACCCCTGGAATATGCTGGAATATGAGAAGCAGTCCCAAGAGAGGCCAGGAAGCGGAGCAGCAGATGGAACGGGAATGCAAACCTTGCTTTGCCCACACGGACAACACGAAGCACAAACGGATTCCATCCACGGAGCAGCAAAATGCAGGAGGCTCCCCTGGTAATGGAGTATCCCAGGCAGGAGCATCTCCATGGTAAAGCAGCCACTGCAGGAGGAAACCCGACGAGGCTCTTTCCATATCCAAGAGGAACAAGTCTACCTGCTTGAGCTGGAAGCAAGCTTCTCCATCAACAATACTTCCACTTAGGATCAGCAAATAACAGCAGTCTGATGCCCAGGAAGACGCCTGTCCCAAGGATGATGTTTCATCCCCCTTTCCATATCTGCAGTCCAAGTGCAGGCCCCTTCCAGCCCTGACTCGCCTTGAAAGCGCCGTGAGCGCATGGAGAGCATTCCCAGCATCCCGGCACCGCGGCTCGCGCTCACCTTGGGATTTGTTTCCCTGGGGATGCTCTTGCTCTCGCCAGGCTGCTGCGGCGCTGGGACCCCGCACAGCGCTGCCACCCTGAAAATATCACAACTCTGCAGTAACTTAGGAGGCTCCGACTCGGGGCCAAACCTTTAAAAACCGGCTCCTCGCCGCCGGCCCGAGGGCTGCTTGGAGGCCAGATGAAGGCTGCCTAGAATGAGTATTTATGACTTAGATGTAGATGGATGTAGATGTAAGAGAAAAAAAATCTGCCAGGAATCGCTGGCTGAAATGATCCATGTCAGACTGCTCCCGTGTGTTGGACTCCAGGCCCTTTTGCCAGGCCCTAAGTGAAACCTCCATCCTCTGACATTTGAATATAATGTTGAGGATTGAATTGCTATTTTCATGTGCAGCAGACGTACGAATGCAGCGTGTAGGAATTACTTGTTGCATTTCCATCACTGGGGAAAGGGAGAAAAAAAGCGTGGAATTATTTTCCTTGCAATGCACCAACTATTGCCTGGTCTGCTTTCTAAGAAGACTTTTTCTCCTTCCAGGTGTGGCAATAAATCTGTCTTCTTGGCTTCATTTTACAGACTTGAGCCTGTGGGCATTTGCTAAGGTATGTGCCTTAATTTCTGAGATTTCAGATACCAATTCCTCCTGCATTTTTCCTTTTTTTTTTTTTCTTTTTGGAAAGCCTCCATCAGTTCTGCATGCCTCTCCCTCCTCCCAGGGGTGCCGCGAGCATGCAGATCCACAAAGCAAAGGCATCAGAAGGTGCAGGACTCCTGTATAAATCCCAGGGTAGCACAAGCAAGCCGAGGGCAAATGCCAGGCCGTGGTGCTGGCACATGGGGAATAAGCAGGGAAAGGCCTGCGGAGCGTCGCTGCTGATCCCTCTGCATTGGATCTTCCCAGGCCAGGACGTGGCTGACACTCACGGCGGGCGCCCGCTTGGGTCTGGGTGATCCTTGGAGCTCAGTGGTGGAGATTATGAGGTGGTAACAGGGCTGTGTGATTCTCCTCTTCATTTCAGCTGGTTACGATGCCTAAAAATGTTCAATCTTCTCGAAGGAACGTCTAGTGCCCTCCATCTAAGATGACTTAGGTAGATTGAAAGGCTCTTCATCTGCTGCAACATTATCCGTCAGCCTTCCCAGTAGGAAAGCAAACCGGAGCAGTTCCTACCTGACCGAGCTGTCAAGCACTGACACTCCCTAAGGCTTCGGCAGGGACCCGGCGCTACCACGTGGCTCTTTCCCAGCGCTGCTCTTTCCAACGTGGGCATCGTGAGACCTTCTTTTGGCCAAAGAGTCACACAGCAGCTCCGGGGGCAGCTAAAGCAGCAGTTGTTGCAACCTGGCCCTGCAAATGGAGGAAGAGGAGGAGCTCGAAGGCGAGGAAGGCTTCACAGCCAAGCCCCAGGGTGCTCTCTAGCTGCCTCGGAATGAGTCCAGGCCACAGGGGCACCTCCAGCGACCGCTCCCCTTGTGAGCCAGACACATCCATCCTGGTGCATCCCACTGCACCAGCATGGCGAGCTCCCTAGGGAAGGCTGCTCTGCAATCCTCTAGCTCTGCCCAAAGGAAGCATCCCATGGGATACCGTGGGGCAGTTCCTGCCAGGGCACGGCTCATGCTGTGGGTCTCCAGCTCCCCCAGGGACATAACGGTGGCACTGCAAGGAGAAGGTCACCTGCCATGGAGCGAGGCTTGCAGGGCTCTGCTCTATATGAATCTTCCATGCACTTTAAGTCATTTACGGTTACTTAAAGTTTTACCATTCTAAAAATCCTTCCTCAGCTGAAGCAGATGTTAATCTTCATTAAAAAATAAAAGAGAATGTTCTTGAACCCAAAAGAGAGGTAGCATCATTGATTAATTACCAAATCTTCTATCGTGTCGCCTTTGAAGGCCAGTTAGGGAAAACTCCCCCATGAAATGTGTTTTTTAAAGCACTACTGATGCCTGGATCTCCTTGGATTTACTGCCTTTCAGTGCCTGCACTCCGTAACAAGCTGCGTTGTACCTGATCACTACAATAAGAGATCCTCACTAGGAGCAATGCTACCTTAAGCCACTGAGTAAATGCTTCAAATAACAAACGAGGAGCCTGCAGGCAGCATCTAATCCCGATTCCCGATCCCGGTGAGGTCACTGGGAAGAGGTGCGCTGGATTTCCAGAATCTGGCCCGCTGCAAACTTCAGAAGCATCACTGCAGAATGGAGAAACCAGACACCCCTCTGCAAATCCGGCACACATCAGTTCCCTGGCTTCACCTTGCTAATATGAGACCCAGCATTAGGTATTAGGCTGGGAATTTGTCCGGCCTCAATAGGATCAGCCTCTACAAAGCAAAGCACACTACGGCCAACTATTAACAAAAGAGCATTAAATATTTAGACAGCTTTGCTGGCTTGCAAAATAATCCAAAATGAGGGCCGGAGAGTATTGCATTCCGCAGCGATGTTATTCCAAATGTCACGACGTGCAGCAGCAACCTCCGCAGCTGCGACGCAGGCAACTTCGGCACTCGTTTCAAGGGAGAGTTCCCAGAGTGAAGAATGAAGAGTTTTGGCCCACGACATGTGAACTTCCATTCTGGAATCCGACACTCACTCTTGGATTACTCCGATGTTTACCCTCCGCTTTGGCGTTTTCCCTAAATCCTGGCAGACGCAAAGCATCTGCCACGAGGTCACACTGAAGGCAGCGCCGGGGCCCGCTCCGAAGAGACCGCGTGGGATAAACGGGACCGGTTCTGCTACGTGGAGGGACACAAGGAACCTCTTAGTAATCAGTTCTCCCCTCAAAACGCCCCTTTTGCAGTAAATCACCTTTCCCTCTCCACCTCTGCAAGCTGACGTGCAGCCTTGCAGGACATCACCCAAGTGCAAGCAAACTATTTCCATCCCTGCCATATGTCTCCCGATATCCTGCAGCTGCCTGTCTAATTTACAATTAGCTACCCAACTTCGGCTTGCGCAGCCATTTGCATATCCCATTAATTGCATGTTTTTAACACCAGCTAAGCAGATTAAATAATTAAAATAGACTTTTTTTCCCCCCTCGACACTCCACTGCTTACCCACGTCTAGGCATTTCTCTTACTTTCCTGATTCCTCAGCGGGAGGTAGAGCCCATCCTTCACTGCACTGGAGCCACATCTACTTCTCTCCATTTAACTCCACTTCAAGGTGGTGTTTGGGGTTAAACAATGACCAACACGTTAGCAAGAAGCTTCTGCACCTGCCCACTAAACACAAGAGCAATGCATGGAGAGGAGCCCGCTTTACCACATGAACACCTGCACTTCCTCTGTCTCCGCAGTGTTTCTTGAGTGTAGATTTCATATTTACCTTCCCTAACAGCCCCAGGTGACTAAAAGCATTTACAGCTCCCAGCCGGAATGAAGCAGAGCCAAAATGTAAACTCCAGGGCTGTTGTTATTCACAGCCATCTCATGCAAACGTCTTATTGAAATGAGGTGGTTTTTCATAGGCCAGCAGGAGAGTTTCCATGATAATGTTTCACTGGCAAATAAGCCCGTGTGCAGAAACCCTGGAGCCCCAGAGCGCAGGGCAATGTGCCCCTTTGGCACAGCCTGGGCCCTGTGCACCAGCAGGGAGCAGCTTTTGAGGGGATGCACCCGTGCTCGTGGCCTCATGTTTCACGTTGCGCTTGGCCAAGCGTTGGTGGCAGGTCAAAATACCCCTGCTGGGCATCTCTTCAGTCATCTCGAAGCAAGTTCTTCCTTTAGGAAGGGCAAACCCAACTCTAGTGACCTTCATTGGCAGCTCTAACATCTCCTCCAGGCCACAAGCCGGTCCATCAAGTTCTCAGCAAAGCCCAGGGATGACACCGGCCTTTTCCACACCATGCTTGGAGGTCAGCTGCAAGAAGGCAAAGCTTAACTGCCTTAAAAAAAAGCTTTAATTTGCCTTGTTTGCCTGCGCCTTGTCACACGTCTCATCCCCCTCGTGACTGCCCTGCAAAGGAAGCCCCCAACTCTGCAGGGCTCTGTGGACAACCTGAGCAGCACCTTCATCTTCAGGAAGAAGGACCACCACGGAAGGCATCTCCTTGGGCTCCAGAGGGAGGGCACCTTGTTCTGGCAACAACTGGTAGAAAAAAAAAAAACGAATTTCGGACCCGGAGAAATATGCCTGAGATTTAAAACTCTTTTTTTTCCCCCAGGTTTTCTTCTTTGTGAAGTAGCATGACAGAAAGAAAAAAAAAAAAAACCCACTGCAGGTTAATTAAAACAGTTGCCTTTAAATGACAATGAAAAGTTTCACTTTCCCGTTTTTCGATTAAAACAGTAAGAGTCGTAACTCCAAACGCAAACCATTTTATATTAAAAAAAGAAATCAATTTTGGAACTATCAAAAAGATGACGTTTTGACATTTTCGGGATTGTTTTTGTGTTATTTTTTCTCAACGGAAACGCCATGAAAACTGATGACATTTAACAGGCCATTCTGCTCTGAAGAACCAGCCTTTTCCAAGGGAAATTTATTTCAATGGAGTTTTTTTTTTTTCCTGTTTTGATCGCTAATTATTTGAAGACACTGGAGTTCTCTGATCCTGGACATATGACACGGATTATAGTGAAACCAGCTGGAGATTAGATTTCTAACTCACATATGGAGCTCATGACCCTCTTTATGAATCATCACACCGTTTGTTTAATATTTAATGCAGCCCTTAGTTACTCTGAAGAAAACGTTGAACAACAGAGGCCCATAAAAATCAAACTCACGCAGCAAAAACAATCGCAGCTACTTGTAAATCCTCTGCCGTCTTCAGGCCCGCAGCACAAATCTGCCCCATCTAGGCTCAATTACGTGTATTTTTTCGCCCCTGAGATGCTAAGATAGGAGGGGACACTAAAATTTCGTATCAACATATCTGATTTCAACCGTGAGAGCCCCCAGTTTCGCCCTTCATGCAAAACAAGCCACGGGAACATGGTGAGATTAAAATAAGAAACATTTTTCAGTTCATTTTGCAGTTCATCTACCGCAGTCCTAGGAAGAGTGGGAAATTGAAACCGGGCGGCAAGAGAGAGGCACCGCTCTAGATATAACTCTGCTATCTTAAATGCCTCAAATATCCATGCTGGAAAAGTAACTGCCTCTTTGGGCTCTCCTTTTCTTCTTCCCTTAACTCGTCAGCTTGCAAGGGAAAAGACGAAAGGACAAATGAGCAAACTGCCAGTAGGTGACTATCTATCCCAACGAGCGCAAACCTGGCATTGGGAGCATTTTAGCACCTATTTCTCCGCAGCTAAGGTAAGTGCATTTTCCGGATGGCCTTTGTGCAGCTGTTGAAGAGGGTGGTTGCACTGCCTGCTATTCCAGTAGCAGTGCCAGATGTTTCAAGCTTACCTGGAGCTCCTCGCATGAGCACAGGCAGCAAAGTGAGGCACAAAACTGGTTGTCACTTGGTCAACAGCAACCTGTCACTGCTCCAGCGTGCCCAGTTTCTGTGCAGGAAGGTTCTAAGGCCCTCAGCTTGTGCAAAGCAGTTTTAGGAATAGCCACTACTCACAGGAGAGCTCCGTGACTCTCTGCTCATTAGTATTAACAGGAATACCAGGACCAGGTCACCCTGTGTGAGCGGAGAGCCACCACATCCCGCACGCTGCTCCCTTGGCAGCCATGGATATGCACATGGTGGGTCAGCAGGGACCCTGAGGAGACCTTTTGCTGCAGAATCTGCGCTCTGCAGCCTTGGGGATACGGGTCTGGACACGGAGAAGTCGCGAGCAGGAAAAGCCGCTGCTCGCCCGCGCTGGCCGTGCCTGCGGCGGCGTCACGCACGCGCGCCCGGCAGCATTAGCTGCTGGCACAGAGCTCTGCAGCGGAAGCACCAAGCGAGTGCTAAAGCTCAGCCCACACTCTCAGCTGGCATTTTCAGGCCTCTGCAATAGAGAGATTCTGCAGGTAAGAGGAGAAAAAAACAGCAACACAGAATTGCTGTTTCTAGACCCCCTTGTGCTGCTCCATCCTGACGTGCAGAGGCACCGTTCTGCCCTGGATGTCCCCAAAACCCTCCTCTGCGATGGTGCCTACAAACCACCCTACAGCGACCAGCTCGCCCACGTCCCGCAGCTCCCACCTACCCGCTGCTCCCGCTCCATCGTCGTGTTGGACTCAGCCCGTCTGTGCCCTGCTCGGGCGGCTGCTTTTGGACCTGCAAACTGCAGGCTCCGCAGGCAAGCACAGCTTTGGGATAGATAAAGCACCAGGCCTAGCACACATGCTAAAAAAAAAAAAAAAAAAAAAAGAAAGAAAGAAGTCTTCCCAACCCTCTGCAAACCCCACCTAACATTCTGGATGCACAACAAGAAGTCCTCAGGCTCTGGAAGGCAGACCCGTGGCCCAGGAAGGGCAGCTTGTGTGCCCGTAAAACCAAGGAGGTTGAACTCGTGCCCCTGCAGATGAACAACAGGCACGAGCTTTCCCAAAAGCCCCGGGGCTGCTGCACTGCAGGGGCTACATTTACTGCTTGGGCTGGACTGAGGGATTTAAAATAAACAAGAGGAGCAAGAGCAGCCCCATCACCCAGCCGCAGGCCGCAGCGATGCAGGAGCCGAGCTCGCCCCGGGCAGGACTGCCAAGGAAGCTTGGGGGCAAATCCAGCCATTCCCCCATGCGGCTGCAGATCCAGCCCTCCAGTCCATCCTGCGTTCCCCATGTCCTACAGAAAGCTCCTTCCATTGAGAAACGGCCCCGTGCCTCCTCAGCACGGCGGGGCAGGCGATGCTCTGCACTCGTAGCCTTGGTCTCCGGAGAGGCTGGCTGAGATTTTCAGAAGCACTTAGTGTTGACCTACCCCTGCTCCAGATCAGTCTGATCATATTAGGTTAACTGTATTTAAGTTTGGCCATGTATATTTTGTCGTAATAAACCTACCCCCAAGGAACGCTGCCGCTTCAAAATGAGATTACTAGGCTCGAGTCTCTATTTATGCATCTCAGCAACAGAAATCTGACTTTCCAGGTCCAGTTCTGTGGATTTTTGGACCATCTTAAATACTCAGCATAGCTGGAATAGAAGTCAATGCAATCATACCCACAAAAAAGTCTACTGTAAACTAAAGGCTGAGTTTACCTTTCACCTCCTCCTCATCCTTCAAGCCACCAAACAACGTGTGTTCCTAAACGGTACCATAAGTGACTCCCATCTCTCATCAGCTCCTTGTGACCAGAGCAAGGCACCAGCCTCACTCCTTATGGCCCTGCTATAGGGGCCAGAGATGGACGGTTATGGCCACGAAGTTCCCAAGATGCAGCAAGAAACGTGCCCTCCTACAGGTCTGTTTTTCAAAATTCCTCTCTTGGGCCTTGTTCTGCTGCATCTTCCCTTTTGATATGCATATATCTTAACAGAATCCATAATTGGTCCATCTAAGTGATTGACAGGGAAGGTGAAGGAACAGCCTGTTAGCCCTGACTACTGCAGTAATGAATAGAGAAGCTGACACGTTGAATTTCTTCACCTCCAACTGGAATTATAAATTATAGACCTCTTTCACATTATCATAATACCAAGTTCATCTTAAAAATAGCATGATTCCTTGGGGGTGTATTTATAGTGGGGAGAAAAATACATATCTAATCCTACCATACTTAAAATACCTTCACATTTTAATATAATTGGATTGATCTTTTCCCATTCTGCTCGCCTTTTAGGGGAATTAAGCAGCAGTGCTGGTTCACAAGGGGAGATACAACCTTTCTGGCCCCCCAACAGGGATCAAGAGGCCCGGGGGAGCTTTCACCTTCCCTGAACATCCCTTCCCTGCTGGTCGGGGGCTGAACAGGGCCTTGCTGGCCACGCTGTGTCCTACTGCCCATCCCAGCCCCATCGTTACCATCACTGCAGGATTTCCACGTCTCGACATGCAGGAGGAGAGAGGCAGGCCCAGGAGCAGAGAAACCACCGCTCTGCAGGCCGAGCAAAACCAACCTGCTTTGGCCTGATGTGCTGCAGGGGCGGCACGTTGCAACCCTCACCCATCGCTGCGACGGTCTGCATTAAATTGTTCCCCCCCAATTCACACGCCTAAAAGCCACCGCCAAACAGATAACATTGACATTAATATTCCCTGCTCAGCAAATGTGGAGGGAATTGCATTATTTTGGTAACTGCTTAACATTTGCACCAGACACGAGGCAGGAACTTGGTCTTGCAAAGGAACGTTTTGGCTAATGGCCTTCTTGCTCTCAGAGCACAAAGGCACCATTTAGCTAAAGCTTTTGTCTACAGGCTTTAGCTGCTCCGGTTTAAGGAATGCTGATCCCGGCCTAGCCTCAACCACTGCATCACCGGCACCAACGTGAAGCACTAACCTGGGATCATCGTGAGTGTTTAAGTTACAGCTGCAGCTATTAGAGCAAAGTCATTTTACCTGCTCCTCTTCAGGCCTCCCAGAAAGAGGGATTTAGAAGTTTTTTTTTTGTGGGGAGAAGCATGTTGTGAAGGACTACGAGAATCAGGGCATTTTAAGACAGCGCCGTTGCCTTCCTCCATTGACCTGACTGCCTCCCACCTCCTTGATGAGCAACAGAATCCCAGAATGGTTGAGGGTGGAGGGGACCCCTAGAAATCATCCAGTCCAACCCCCTGCTCCAGCAGGGACACCCAGAGCATGGGGTACACAGTGGCATCCAGGCAGGCTGGGAGATCTCCAGGCAAGGAGCCTCTGCAGCCTCCCTGGGCAGCCTGTGCCAGGGCTCGGGCACCCTCACACCAAAGAAGTTCTTCCTCACATGGAGATGGAACTGCCTGGGTTTCAACTTACACCCACTGCCCCTTGTCCTGTCACTGGCCACCACCGAGAAGAGCTTGGTCCCGTCCCACCTACGTCCTCCCCTCAGGTACTTAGACACATTCATCAGATCCCCTCTCAGCCTTCTCTTCCCCAGGCTCACCAGGCCCCACTCACCCAGTCTTTCCTCACATGACATTTCCCCCAATGTATCTTGCAGAAATCCTCCTTTTCCCCCAAAACGCTGTTCCAGGTGCCACACGGCAGCACAGAGCAGTGGCAAGGGCCGCCAGGGCCCTTGGAGACCCCGGGGGATCGAGCTTGGGGCAGGGAACGGGCAGCGCTGCTGCCTCTGTGACTGACAGCTTTTCCTCTGCCCCATGGCACAGTTATTACATCGTTCGCTCTCCTCGGCCGCCTGTGGTTTCTAAATTAATGAGGAATCTTAATGTCACGGCCAGCCGGTCACAAGAAAGAAAAAAAAAGAGAAGGAGAGGAAAAAACAAGAGGGGAAAAAAGGGACAGAGCCCTTTGGAGCGAGTTGCGATGCCACAACACCGCCCAATGCCATCCGGCCCTCGAGGAACTAGGGAGCCTGGAGACACCCTCACCTTGCAGCTCCCTATCCAGCTGGGATCCAGCGCTGCAGCTCGGGGAGCACGAGAGGCTGCTGGCCTCCCACGGCAGGCGGCCTCGCCGCCTCGGAGCACCGCGCGCACTCCCGCTTCCGAGCGACCCCTCGGGAGCAATTCCCCTGCGCCGCAGCACCGGGAGCTCCTTTCCAAGTCCTGGCAAGGCCCTTAGCCATGATGGATCTCGCCACGCTTACAGTTTCTTGAGAAAAAAAGACAGATTTGTTTTTTTTCTCCTTTAAATCTGTTTACAGCAACTGTGCGCTGTCCAAAAGCGCAAATAAATCCACCCAATTGAACCCGCTGAAATTGCTTCAAATTGTTGGGCAAACTTGGAGACTGCTATTTCACTTACAACAGAGCAGCAACTAATCAAAACACCAATGAAACTCAACAGTGCAGCACAGCCCATCTTTCTTCTTGCCAACCCACAGCACGTTATTGCAATGGCAGGATACGTAGAGGTGGGAGAGGTATAAAATACCCTTCCGTTGGCCCCCCTTTTCAATGTCGGATTTTAAAGAAACGGGATTTCTGGATCTCTTTTTGAGCTGGATACAACAACTTGCATCCTGGGCAAGCACAACCTGCACACACAGGCTGCCAGAACACGGCAGTCCTGGCATAGGGAGGAGAGCTGCCAAGGGTGACACGGGTCTTTAGAGTTTCAAATAACACCATAATTCCCAAAAGAGTGTCCAACCAAAGCAATTCCATCCACGCTCTTTCGAGAGGCAACCCCAAGCCAACCATGCAGCAAAACTACAGGAGTGTTTCTGTAAAGACCCAGCACGCCTTGCTCAAATGCTTTTCGTGGTACCTCAGCTTCTCCCTCTCCTGATTCATCTTGTCCTCACCTACTGCAATTTCACATATAACTTAAGTGTGTAGATTCCAGTAGAAAAAGAAACACTCGGATCAACACACCTTGCAAACTGAAGCCATTAGAGGGCATTTCCACGCAAGTCAGAAAGCATTCCTCCAAAGGTATCCTTAAGGAAACAGCTCAAACGCTCCCGAGGGAGCTTTCCTGACCCCTTCTCCATACACAAAGGTGCTAAAGAAACTGCTGTGCCCATGTAACCAACACAGGAGCTGAGACAGCAGCGCCAGTTCATTCAGTACAAGCAGGTCGAGGACTTTAATATTTTAGCCTGGGCAACAAGCAAGGCACAACCAGCCGATCCAGTAATTACCTTTTCTTGTTCTTCGAGTGCTAAAAATCCATACGCTGCTTTCCACCGACCACTGGATTCAGCATTTCTGGAAACAAAGAGAAAAAGAAATAATTAAAGACATTTGTACTTGCCGCCAAGGAGTTATGATGCACTCATGAACATTTTGCTCTACATGCAGGAGAGGGTACAGCAACGAGCGACGGTTTTTGTTCAAAGAGATATGATTTTTAAAAGCCTGTATGAATCATAGAAAGCTGGGCAATCATCCCATTTGGACGAAGAGCATTAAAATGAGAAGCTAAGACCCAAAAGGTGAGTTAGGTTCCAACGCTAACGTGTCTGGCTGTTCCCTGGGTTCCTACACCTAGGATGATGTGGAGGACTGAGACCCCCCATCTCCACATCACACCCAGGTCACTCCGCAGCCTGAAATCCGGGGCACACCCCCCACGTGGCCCCTGAACTCCACACTGAGCACAGTTCATCCACGAGAATCCCCACAACAGGACATGTTTCACCTCAATCCCTCTTGCTCTTCAGCAGCTACTTCCATGGGAGCACGGAAGAAGGAGAATCCTACGACTAAGGCGTTAGCTCCTAGCATGTAATTAATCTTATTTATCTATTAAAGAAGCAATCACGTGTGTTGAGTAACCTTGGAAATCATATGAGTAAATTAAAACCTAAAGCGAGACTCCAGAGCCCAACATTTTTGGAGTACTTCTGTAATGGGCAAGCATGGATTTTCTGGAACAAAAAGAGACCCAGTCCGGGTTGGTCTGTCAGCAAAAGGGCCTCCACGAGCAATAAAGATATTTTGGACCAGCTAAAAAATTTACAGGCAAAGTTGGGTTAAGAGTAGCTCTTATTTCTCACTGCACAAATGAAAAAAATAAAAAATAAAAAATTTTAAAAAAAAGATGTTAGCTGTTTTTCAGCCATGGATTTTTATCAAATATATACAGCTTGAGCAGGAAAGAGCAGTTTTACAACTTCCAAGCAGAGCAGGTAATATCTCACAAGCAGCGTCCATATACTGTATTTCTAAGGGGGAAAAAAAAACAGAGCTCTTTGCTGGTCTATTCTCCTTTTTTATAGCAAACGCTGTACCTCATTGCAAGCAGTGCATGGAGATTCACTCATCTGTTACCCTATTACTTGCAACGGGTGCTTAAATAAAATTCAAACGTCCCTGGTGCAGCCGCACCTGGAGACCTGGGGCAGTTCTGGGCTCCCCAGGACAAGAGGGACGTGGAGCTTCTCGAGAGGGGCCAGCAGACAGCGACAAAGATGGTGAAGGGACTGGAACATCTCTCATACGAAGAGAGATTGAGTGAGCTGGGCCTGCTTAGCCTGGAGAAGAGAAGATTGAGAGGGGATGTGATCACCATGTACAAGGGGCCAAGCTCTTCTCAGTGGTGGCCAGTGACAGGACAGCGGGCAATGGGTACAAATCGAAACCCAGGCAGTTCCATCTCCAAGTGAGGAGTGACTCCATGTGACTGTGAGGGTGTCCGAGCCCTGGCACAGGCTGCCCAGAGAGGCTGTGGAGTCTCCTTCTCTGGAGATCTCCCAACCCACCTGGATGCAGCACTGCACCCCGTGCTCTGGGTGTCCCTGCTGGAGTAGGGGGTTGGACTAGATGATCTCTAGAGGTCCCTTCCAACCTCAACCACTCTGCAATTCCGTGGTATTTTGACACGGTCTCCTCTAAGGCTCTTCCTCCCCTTGCAAAAGCCAAGCGCACGCAAAGCAGTTCAATGGCGAGGACACCTCCTTAAGGCCACCGATGAGAACTTGTGTCCTGGGACAGCTCAAACTCCACTGCTCATGCAACATGAGGAAAAGAAATTCCTCCCCCAAGCAGCTTGCACCTCCGGAACACAAGGCAAAGAAGGAGCAAGAGATGAGCAAGAAAGGCTCCAAACACAAAGTAGTTGCTCAGGGTCAAGGAGGGGCCACCGGAGAGCAGCACCGACCCCCATTCTCCTCTGCCATTCACACCGAGGAGCCGACTCTCCCATTCTAAGCTTATCAACTCATACACTTTATTTATCAAGCAGCAGCAGCAGCAGAAGCGATTCACGGCGCGCTCTGCTCGCCCACGTATGGATATACGAGTTTGTGGTGGCTCCCCAAGCTGACCACAACCACTGCCAAGAGTCGCCTCCAGCCAACTGGACCGATCAAGTATGATCAGCAGAGCTGGTTAGTGGGAGTTCAGCAAAACGCACGCTGGGAGATGGCATCTGGGGAGCCCTCAGGCTCGACTGCAGGCCAAGCCTTGGCATCTGGGGAGCCCTCAGGCTCGACTGCAGGCCAAGCCTATCTAAAAGAAGAGCTCGGCTCCCCCAGGCCCCTTGTCCCCGCAGGAGCCTCTTAGATCTAACAGGAGAGCAGCTGTGGAGGAATCACCTGTTCAGATTGCCCTCTGTTTGGATCCTCTGGATGCCAAAACAGAGCTTTTATCATTACACCATGGATATACCGCTCCACTTCTTCATTCTAGCAAGGAGACCACTCCACATGCCCTTCCACACCTCCCACTCCCAGGTTTTAAAGAACAGTCAACCTAGATCTGCATAACTGTAATTGCGAATGGATCGCTTTATCTTGTACTCCTAGGTTTTAATGGGATTACGCACACTCGAATCTCATACAGTTTTACTGATTATCACAAAAAGAGCTGAAGTTTCCCAAAACTTGTGGCCATGGAACTAACCCACACGAGTGGGTGGCTGGTGGGCGAGCAAGCGAGGAGCCCAGCGAAGTGAGCCCAGCTCTCAGTCTGCACGAACAGTTTGGGCACATCAAACACAAAAAGCTCTGCTGAAGTCCTCGCTGGCAAGAACCGGAGGCAACAGTTCTGCATTCCTTTGCTTTAGCATTTAAGGCGCATTGGAGTCTGCTGTTATGGTCGTGTATCTTGGAGGCGCACGCTCACCTCTGGAATTCCCTCACATGCTGAACTGCAGGAGCACCAAGGAGGCTCTCCGGCAAAAGGGCTTTCTAAAGACCATGGAGCACTGAACACGAGCAGGAAAGCTCTTCACTCCTTCCTGCCAAAGACAGCAAGAGAAAGTCCAGTCCTCCCCGAGGCAAACAGCGCAATCCCACTAATTTCCCCGGGAGCAGACAGATCGCCGGCATCTGGGAAAGGCTTCAGCCTAAATACACTGCAGACACAACAGAGCAAGGACCTGGGGGAGTGGGGTGGCCCACTCTCCTTTCAGCGCTCTCGGTCACCTCGGAAAGCTCGGGAATGCTTTGTGGGCCTGCAGCAGGATTCTCCCTTCTGCAGTCCTGCCTCTGCCTCCACCTCAGGCACATCGTGGCTTCCAAGGCTGCTCTTTGAGCGTCTCCCTTGACGCTTCCCGCGGCAGGGCCCGCTCCGATCAAACGCTGCTCTCCTGTAATTCGCTGCGAGCTGTTTGCATGAAACATCTAACCAGGAAGGGCCACAGCGCAGGCTTCACCTTCCCCAGCAGAAGATCCTTCCTATTCCTCGCCAGGCACCAGCCGCACTCTGCTGTCTCCCGTGAATTCCCAGCAAAGACCTTGGGAGATGAAACTGATTAATCCTAATTAAATTGAAAATCAAGAAAATGACACAGGCGGTTGGGTCTACTTGATGAATCCAAAGCCTCCCTCGTTTCTCTGTTAATTGTCTTTTTTACAAATGTGCAATACTCTCATCTGCACAAAATAATGGTTTTGGATTTTTCTTTGCTGGGAACATGAAGGACCAGATGGGAGGAAGCTCTGGGGGAGCCTGACTGAAGACGGGGCCCTGGTAGAAGCACCTCAATGGCTGCAAGCACTTTTCAGCCTCTGCTCCTCAAGTAATAATAATTATTATCACTAGTAATAATGATGATAACCCCAGCCTGAAGCAACGTAAAGCCACCAAATAACTACTCTTAATTTAGGGAAAACCCAGGTTGAGTTTTTGCAATAAGGCTGCTCGCACATAACGCTGCGTCACCATGAAGACACCTGGGAAAGGAATCAAAGTGCTCCCGAAAAGTGCAGCGAGGAGCGCTCCAAAGACACCCAACTGAGGAGGCAAACGAGCTACAGGGGGAAGTGCTTCACACTACGCGAGCTCTAAGCGCAGCAGGCTGAGACGTTCTGCACGAATGTGGCCTCCTTCCCCATCCCTCAGCTACCTACAGGGCACGGTAAGGAGAGCCCCGCTTAAGGAGAGCCCCGCTTAAGGAGCGCCCCGCTTAAGGAGAGCCCCGCTCTGAGCTGGGCAGGGAGAGGCAAGCAGAGCGGCGCAGGCAGCCTGGAGCAGATCCAGCGTCGGCCGCCTGATTTGCTTAGACGCCATTTACTATGGTTACATTTTATTATACAGTAGTAAAAAATTACAAGGCAACATCCTGTGTTATTTCCCACTGGGATAAATGATACAGATGTACTATTAAATCTCAAAAAGCAGCACCAGTCTGCCAGGCTACGTTCCATTTGTGTCTCTATAACGTGTCAATAGGCTGACATTTATGCTTTCTGATGGTAAAACTATTTATATTACAGCCATTTCGGTGCGCTGTAAAACGCAGAGCAGGGCCCAGCTCCCGAGCTCGTCCAGCACCCACCGGCACCGGGCTGGGAAGCCTCCGCGCACCGAGCGGGCTCGGCCGGCCCCATCGCCTCCACGCCGCGCCGCTACTCCGGCTCCTCAAAAAACAGCCTTAAAAGCAAGATTAACGCAGCCTCTCTTCCCACGCACCTACTCGACACGCAGTTGCCTTTAGTTTTGTTTTACAGATACGCGTCCATCGCTCAAACCTTTTTCTCTGTGTTTTAATCCAAATCCCCTGCTCCCTGGCGTGCTGGGCAGCAGGACAGGCCTGCCCCTCCAGCTGCCCCACACTGGTACCTGCACCCCAACAAAACGCAGCTGCAGGGCAGCAGCCCCGGTGCTTTATGCACCAGGGGCCAACGCGGGCGGAAGAACCAGATGGGGGCCGCTGAAATCCATCTGCCCCCCCGCCACGGCCCCAATTAAACAGCCCATCTGTGGCCTGATTAATTAAAAAGGCTTCCCAGGCCAAGAGCAGCCCAGGGGGCAGCGGCAGCATGGGGAGGTAGAAACAGCATCGCCCTGGGGTTGCTTGGACCAAAGAAACCAAGCAATCCCACCCCAAGGCCCCTGCCCAGGTACCTCCTTCTGGCATCAAGGTCCTTAATGTCACACAAGAGAAGCTGGCAAAAAGCAAGGGCAGGATTGATGAATGTGCAGCCTGCAAGGACAGCGGCCTGCACCACTTGTTGTCCCCCAAGCACTGGGCACAGTGGGATAAGGGAAGCCAGAAAGAGGCCAAGTCGCTGCTTCTCCACGGCTTAGAATCAGCACGGCTCACCAGACTGCCCCGAACTATCAGTGGCCCTTAAAAGATATATAATCTGGAGAGAAAATCACCAGTAAAAACAAGCATCGCTCCTCCCGGGACACCTTCAGAGCCTGGATGGTTGGATGGTCTTCTTGGGAAGACCCAAGGCTGATCCACTGCATGGAAACGGGGTGGAAAGCAGGTCCTTCTGTCCTGGGACACGTTTTTAAGCATGTCTAGGTATTCTCTTCTCCCTCCAGTTCTGCTCCAAATGCCACGTCGCAGAGGCTGCTCGAGGTGAGCTTGCCACACTCCAAAATACTAATTATTATTAATGTGACACTAATGTCCTGCGTCCAACTTTATGGCACCAAAAGCACCTTGTAGAAGAACTCATTTTACCTTAAACGCAGAGACGAATGCAACAGCTACGTGAAAGGAGCTCGACCTTGTACATCCCAGGGGCTGGCCAGGTGTGGAGCCTCTTGCAGCAGAGGCTCCAGCACCTTGCCCATCCCGGCGGCACCTTCCGAAGGGCACACGGGGCCACCAGCTCGCGCGCAGCGGGAGCTCCCAAGGGAAAGGCACAGGCTGCTCCCAAACAATCCCCTCGAGGGGCTCAGAGTAGGAGGCCTTTGCACATTAAAGGCCCTGCACATGCAACGCACCAGGACGCAGAGCACAACATTTGGAGAAGGCCCTCAGAGGGAAAGGCCCAAAATGCCCCCCTGGCCAACGCACAAACCCCCACACCGAGACGCGCGGGACAGAAAGGACCCACGTGTGAAGGTGTCTCCGGCCACTGCTATTTCGGAAGCAACCTGAGGCACCTTGGGTTTACTCCCCGAGCCAGCGGGATGTCATCGCAAGACCTTTCATGCTTGTTCAGGCCTTTCGCCGTTATCCTCAAATGAAGTGTGAACGGGCGCGTGCAGGCGGCGTTTGTGATTTCTGCAGCCCTGTGATAAACTGCAGCGCCACAAGATAAATGGCCTTCCCTTCCCGCGCGTGACCCTCGCACTTGAACTCTGCCGGCTAATCCATTTCAGCTGGGACTCCTTCTCACACTCCCCACTGACCCACAGCCTTCCAGCAGCTGCAGCACTGGGGGCTGCTCTGGTTTAAAATGGATTTTGCATGAAAAAAACCCTCTCACTTTGCCCCGGCAAGCGGGACGGATGAAAAACGCTCAACTTCCACAACTGGATGCGTTTCAGGTGAGAACCTCCTTTCTCTCTGTCCTCCTCCTTCACATCCCACAGCCATTCGGAACGAGACAGTGAGCAAAAAATCCACTCCAGCAACTGTCCAAGACGCCTTTTTTCAGGAAAAACAGGGCTCCCACAATGCATCCGCACACCTTTGTCCCCTCACGGTTACAATGCATTCCCCCTGTTTATAAGCCCCATTCCTGACACCTACAGTGTCCCAAAAACTCCTAATTCGGAGTCAACACTTTGGGCTTGGCTATCTTCTAGGCACACTCCCTTCTCCAGGTGAGTTCCTCTCGAGTCAGGGAACTGAATTTAAGGCAATTTGCACAAGCAGGTACCAACGGATCCCCCTGCTTCATTCCTGCTTGCCTTGTTTTGGGATGCAAGGGGGGAACAGGCATCTTCTGGGCTTCCGCATCCAACAAAGTAAAACTGGCGACACAGACTCCAAATGGGAAGGGGAGATTCAATCAGAAGTTAAAAGCTTTAAGTAACTTTAGGCACGAGCCGTCACTTGGCCAGAAAACCAGCTGCTGCACATCCTGGAGAAACCCATT
The DNA here is from genome assembly GCA_032273925.1 of Rhynchotus rufescens. Taxonomy (NCBI): domain Eukaryota; kingdom Metazoa; phylum Chordata; class Aves; order Tinamiformes; family Tinamidae; genus Rhynchotus; species Rhynchotus rufescens. The sequence continues at coordinate 1,801 of JAVCKT010006089.1, read as the reverse complement.
CCCATGGGGGTGACACCGGGACTCAGATCTGGGGAAATTGTCCTCAAAACGCTTCCCCCCGAGCAAGGGTTCACGCTGGAGACGCATCAAACGAGCAGCAAAGGAGAGTGCAGAAGCAGGGGCAGCCGCTCAGAGGCGCTACCTCCTCATCCGGCCTTAGATTTATCGGTTAAAAAATACACATAACACTTTGAAGGAAGCTTTGCTGTCTGGGTGAGGGGATTTTTGTTTTTCCCTCTGACTATAAACACACAAAGGAAGACAAAGTTATAAAAAAATATATATATATAAAATCAGAGTGAAGCAGGAATTGTCCCGAAAGGCGACGCACAAACCTGGCCTGCATCCCCATCCAGGCCAACGCACAACATCCTTGATGGGAGAGTTGCCAGGTGTGACCTCCTAGGTCAGACATCCCAACGATTCACACTCAAACGTGGCAGGGCCTGGTCTAAACTGGGTGGCCAGCGAGTCCTGGCTGCTCTTCAACACTCATCATCTTCATCTCGCATCTCCTCAAATGGTCCTGGTGCCCAAGGGGCTGCCCAAACCACAGCAGCTCCTACATGACCGATGTGTGAAGCTCCTTGCAACAGCTCATCCCATCTTTGCAATTCCTACCTTCCTGGCTCCTTTTCCCTTAGGATTACATTTCTGCTATGCACAGAGCATCAGCAGAGAGCGAGCAGCAAGAAATAGAGGCTGCAGCAATAAAGGAAGACAGTATATAAATGGAGTCACAAGGAAGGCGCGTTTTTGCTGAGCAGCGTCGGGGAAATAAATTAGAAAGAAAAATGCAAGGGCTGCCTATTAAGAGGCAGATTTATAAGAAGGCTAAATCTTTCAGAGTTTATGAAACAATGTTGAATAAAACGGTCCGGCCATGATTCAGTTCGGTGTTTAAAACACGTCCTTACGCAGACACGGCATTTCAGACGGGTCTTTGCTACCTGCTCATATATTGGTTCGGCGTGATATATGCCTCCTTTTTTGCATATATAAGGAGCTTATCAGCTCTCGGTAGAAAAGGCAATTTTGGAGCTATCTTCTCCCAAGGTTCGCACCTAAATATGCCAGATGACTCATTCACTGCATTAATATACACGTTGAATTAAGCAAGGGGAAAACGTTAAAGGCTGAGCTCCTATGCAATGATGAAGCAGGAGGATGAAGAGCACTCAGCAACTGCACTGAGGGTGACCAAGCCTTCCTGGGGAAGAAAATTAAGTCAAACGAGCCAAACAAATAAATAAGAGGATTAAACAAATAAATAACAGGATTTTGCTGCCGAGGTCCCTGGGATCCTTTTTTGCAGCTTGCAGTTCTGCTGGGTATCAGAGGGCTTCTCACACGTGTCCTCCAAGAGGTTCCCCACTCAGCCCTCCTTTAGCCACAGCACATAGGGGTTATGTGCTACGTAAGTAAATAACCTTATGCTGCTGCACTGACTGCATCAGGAGAGACATGGGAGGCAATTCTGCTCTAATTCCCCGGGGAATTAGAGCCTGGCACAACGGGTAGGCTCTGACAGCACCTGTATGTCTAGAAAAGAGGCAAGCAGGAAAAGATCCTAGAAAAAAAACACTGTTAGATGCAATCGGAGTCATTAAGATCCAAAGGCATCTTTGGGATTCCAGGATACTGTAAAGTCAGGAATTACCCCAAGGCCTCTGGGTTTTTAAGGGCAACGAAATTTTGAAATTCTCAAAATCCACTTGCACCCAGCAACTGTCAACAAAGCCCTGGATTTTCCTACCACGAAATCTTCGGGTATTTGTGTGAATTATGTAATGCTCCTTAT